>JAHDVE020012338.1:0-13978 GCA_022606495.2 Halesus radiatus | reverse complement strand
CTCCTCCACGAATTCTATCTCTTCGTTTCCATTATTATTATCATTGTTTTTTTTTATTTACTACACAAAAGTCCTAGCTCTTTCCAACCGTCTGGAGCCAGTGAGACTATGGCATTCCCGATTGGGGTATGTTATGAGGCTTTAGTTATTACGGAAGGGAGGAGATATGGAAGAAAAAGGGAGGGAAGAACCTGGCTATTCAAATCTGGTCACCAAAGATGGCTTAAGCCTTTTCAAGTAATGTTTCGATTGTGAAAGGTGATCTTTCACCAGGGCGATACTGAAAGTACCACTCTGGAACGTTCCGCAAATATACTATATATTATTATTAATGAAGTGTGAAATAAAACATTAGTTAATTATAATCAAATAAACTTTACTTGCGAACGGCGGGATTTGAACCCGCGACCTTCGAATTCGTATGGAGATCCTTTGGGGGTGCCCACTTGGTAATGATTTTTGTATACTGTCATCTGGCATTCTTACAATATGTCCAGTCCATCGTCTGAAATCTGGAATAATGTTTTTTTTAATGGCCCATATTTCATAATTTAAAACAAAAATAAATAAAATACTTCTAATCCGTACTTGATATTTAATATACCTTTCATTCAGAAACAAAGATTATTCAATTTTGATTAGTATTTTGACCTCAAATCCAAAATTAAGTTTTGTTTGAAACAGGGCGCGCAGTCGTTCCTCTTAACCTAAAAAAATTATTATATATTACACAAACAGTTTTAGTGTTTATGATAAAAAAAAACTATTTTTCCAATAACACATAAAAAAAATTCGTATTTTTGTTGACCCACTAGCTAGTCCTTAGTTTGTAATCAGTCAAACCACAGTGAACTCAATTTATTATGCGAGTGTGTTGTTAAAAAAACCCAAAATAATTTATTTCCATTGGTATTAAATTGAAGTGGTTCAAAACAAATCAATGTATTTATATTATAATTACGACACGCCACAAAGTAAATGCTTTATACGAAAAAAATTATTACCTATTTTCTTGAATAAAAACTTATGAACGCATTATTTAACTATTCCCCTTTCTATCGTTATTTCCCCTTTTTATCAATTGATTATTATTTCTATTCCCCTGCGATTGTGTAATTATGAAGAACTTGCATGCATGGGATTTAACTCTCAATGAATGGGTGCAAACTCTTCTTAAATCTTTAAAAAAAACTATTAAACACGATTGCATTGTTACGTATAAAAACACGTAACAGGATTGTTTTGTGTATAGCTCCTTTCAGGGCCTTTAGTTGTTTGTAGTTTAGTTGTGGATAGGACTTTTTATTAAGGATCATATTGGTGCGACAAAAAAGTAGCTGCTTGGATATTATCCAACTTGCGGAATGAGAGAATTCGCTTCGAAAAGGAGCAGTTGAGGTTACCCACCATTTTCCCACCCGGTATTAGCAACTAATGGTTACTCCTTCAGGGTGCACGTCAAGGACTCTAAATTTTGGGTTCAACGAAGCTATGGTTATAAATTATTCTGAACCCTCAAGTGTCCCTGCATAGCTTTAGCTTAGAAGGAGGTTAGTAAAATTCCACAGCCCAGAATAGTGAGTACATACGTACGGTCGACAAAAATGGCTCTAGTAAGTATGGTGGCTCTGCTTTACTCGTCCGTAGTCCGTAGATGAACAAGGTGAGACGCGGAGAAATACTAACATAAAACAGTAAAAGGGAGAAACAAAATAAATTCAGTAAGAGTACTTAGGACGAGCCATTGCCATCAGGGCAGTCTCTCTGAAGCCGTGCCAGGTAGATTCTTGTTCCCGCCACCCTTCCCAGGAGACATTGCGCTAGTCGTCAGGATTATCCCTTAAGAAAAGTGTGATTGGGGTAGAGGTAAAAAAAATACTCAGAGACTCTAAGGATATGGACCGGTCCGGACGGCCGGGAACGTGCCACTGAGTCGAGGAGAAGGGAAGGCCGTCGCTACCAAGCTTGCTCCTTCGGGAAGTGCACAGGGGATCCGGTTAGGGCCAGTCAGAAGTAGTTGACTGCCTCGGGTTGCATGGAGGGGGTTAATTTTCTACTCCCTCTAGGGGGAGGTGGACAGTACATATTTGGAAAGGAGCAAGGCAGATTAATTCTCGGCCTGCTTCACCTGCCATCGATTGACAATTAATTTGATTCTCGTAAATAATTACTTACAAGAATCTTTATTATTGTCACCTGGACGACTGGACCCTTTTCGGTTGGAGAGGACTGCATCGAGGACGATCGAGACAACACTGGCAGGAGAGACCCAAAGACTGTGAGGGAAGACAGTACCTTGATAGTCAACACATTGACTCCGCTTTTCGCTACCGATACGGATTACCTGAGACTTGACATCACGATTACGAGGGAGCCAGACGACCGTCCATCGTTCATCGCTATACTGCTGTCCTGTTCTCAGACACCAAAGCTACCACGGTACCAGCCTGACTTAATTGAATATTAGCAAGCCCTTTCTAATCCAAAGCCTAAAACTTTAGAATCTCATGCCACATTATATTTATACTTTAGTTCTACCTTGTTTTATTTATGTATCCTAATCACCCAGGGTATTGTTGCTACCAGCTTATGATCCATTCACCAATCGGTCTCAATGGTAATTTAGCAAACGCAGTTTTGCTTGATGCCCGCCCTTGCAAATGGTTATAATACCTCTCTTGTTACAATCTGTAGATAACTAAAACTCATTTAACAACATTGAAATCATTTCGAAAACACCTTTCATTAGAAATCAACTTATCAAGTTATTGGGTCATCTCTGGACAAGCTTGAAATATTACAATATACCGATGTTCTCACTGCCAAATTGAGAAACTTCGAACAGTATCCGATACTAAAGCATGCAAAGCCGAGTATGTGATTGTAGAAAAATTATCATTCTTTAGAACACGTCTTTGAAATTATCACTGGCTTTGTCATGAATGCAGAGTAGAAATGGACAGATTCATTTGTAGTAGTGAATCAATTCAATCTGATTAACCTAGTCTTTTGAAATTATTAATTTAATTCGTAAAAATAAATGTGATAATAATAGAATATAATCTATATACGAGTATATATAAAAATCAATATAAGTTTGTTCGTGTGTTTTTTGTCCTCGATTTTCTCGAAAATTACATCACCGCTTTCGATGAAAATGGCACAGTTTGTTCTTATTAGTACCGAGAAGGTTGTTAAAGTAGTATGAATGGAAACCAATACGTAAAACTGTTTCTATAACGTTTTAAAATTAGTATGCAAAACATTGAACACGCCATGTTTTATTTAGGTTAGCCCATAGATATCACATATTGCATATTCAAAAGAAGGTTTTTTGGGTAGAATATTTTCAAAATGGAAAACACAAGTAGGTATCTACTTAAGAACTTTCGCTGTCAAATCAATTATGGCACCCTAATGACAAGAAAGAATTCACAACTTCATAACTTTATTAATCCCGAGCAAGGCCGGGTACACATCAACTAGTAAATAAATTAAAACTATTGGAGTGCTTTTCTTTTAGTTATTACTTTAATGTTAAGGGTGAAAAGATTTAAGCATGCAAACAGTTTTATTTGGGAACATTATTCATATCCCAAAATTCTATTTACAACGCACCCCTGACAAAGAACGGAGTTAACATCCCCAAACAAGACGGAAGGAATCTGAAAGTTCGCAGCACGGAATTCCAGTTCATCAAAAAGATGTTGTTACAGCGTCTTTTCTGGCCATAGAGTCACATTACTGCCTTCCCAAAACTCATTTGAAACAAAATTTAAATATTATTAAAATATACAATATATATTTAACCATGTGCGTATCGGGGAAATGTACACCTCTAAAGCAATCAGCGTATAGGATTTTTTTCTCTCTGAATTCAATACTGGTTTTTATTCACCAAAATCGGATCAGTGCGACTTATGCGAAAATTCTAAGGTAGTTAGTAAGGAAAATATATTGACTGAGAACTTCAGTTTCAAATTAGGAGAGAGCGTCAAAGCGACAAAGGGGGAAACGTACCGGTGTGCTTTGATTTAGAGAATGTTTTGACTTGTCCTTGGGCCGAAATTAGTTATTTCTTTTATCGTCGTAAGCTCAGGGTTTACAATTTAGCTGGTCATTTATCCACCACGAAAACTCTATACAGTACCTGTACCTTGTAGAATAAAGCCACTGCCGGTAGAGCTGAGAATGATCTTGCAAGTACATTCACATGCATTTCAAATAAAGTCTTCGAAGATAATGAAATCAGGGACTTAATAACGCGGAGCGCAATTCCATCATATTAAACGCTGTGATGCATTTTCTAGAAAATCTCTGTGTAATATTCTGCAGCGGTGCACTCATGTATTCAAGAAATTCATAATATATATTTTCATAGTAATATCAAAAAGAGTCATGAATGAGAATTATTCACCGCAAAGGTTTAGTGTCGGTTTAAAAACCATTAATTTGAAAAGACCATACAGAATTGGTCAGGTTTTAATTCTAAGCATTGTAATTTTATGGATTCTGCAACCTCATCAAAGCAGTTTGACTACAAAAAACCCCTTTCTCTAAAATCACTTCCATCAGGTTCACTAAATGATATGCTGAGGTAGTATGTAAAACTTCCCAAGAAAATAGCGAACCTGATGTGAAAGTTAATATTAAATTTAATGAAGGAAGGGGATGTCGGAAATCGGTTAGTCAATCAGGTAAAACTACTTTATTAGTATCTAAAGTTGTCAAAAAAGTTAACCATATTTCAGATTCCACAAAAACTGATATTAAAGCGATGTTTCCCTTAATGCCAATCTAAGATATCAAGAATTGCACAGCCCCTCTAAAAAATTTTAAAACAACAACAAAAAATCCCTTTAAAAATATTCTTATTTTTTCCATTATTTTCTAAAATTTGTAATAAAGATAAGTTTATAAAAAAATGTTAAATTATTATCTCAACTTTTATTCTAATTCATTTTATTTCAACCACAAAACAAAACAAGTGTAGTTAGAACCTCATGCAATGAATTATGCCCTAACTGGTTGATATGGTTCTATATTCATGTTTAAGTGTGTTCTAAAACCTTCATTATACGTCTTATTTAAATGTTTTTTTTTACAATATATTAAACCAAAATACTTTACATAAGACTGAACCTTAAAATCAGAGAATTTTAAATAAATTATGGGGAATCATCTTTACAAACTTTGATACCTCATATCTCGGAACTAGGTAAGATGAAGTTAAAACCCTGTCCAATCAAAGTAACGCCGTAGTAGCAAACCACGCACTAGGTCCGCAGTGACAAGTTAGTCATGTTACTGTGAGACACTAGTCAGAAGTGTCTAATTCTAATTGTGTCTAATTGTGTCTCAATGGTCGCGAAGATTCCGTTCGTGTTAGTCCCAGCGCAACAAAGCAGTTCACTACTTGGGTGGGTATTTCTGGAGTAATCAGTACTCAGAAGGGTGCATCTTGGTTTATCTCGTAAGATTGTATGTAAAATAAAACCATTATTTACTGCATTGGAGTGTACATACATTTTTGCTATTATTTATTATATAGTTGAGTAAGATTGCTATTTTCGTGTTTATTTTATTTTCAAATATGGTTTTTAGTTTATTTTCAAAGCAAAAAATCCCCTGTTTTTAATTTATTTATTATATTTTATTATTATCAGATTTAGTTTTACGAATTAACTTTTAAAATTCAAATGACTGGGTGAATCAGACAGTATTGATTCGCCATTACAAATGAATCTGTTCATGTCTACGTTGTACCATTCATGACTAAGTCAGTGAGAATCTCGGCCTTGCATGCTTCAGTGTTGAAGACTGATCGGAGTTTCTCAGTTTGGCAGTAAGAATACCGTCATACTGTATTTTTTACGCTTGACCAGACATGAACCAATAACTTTATAAGTTTATTTCTAATGAAAAGTGTTTTCGAAATGATTTAAGTTTTTAAATGTTGTTACATGAGTTCTAGTAATCTACAGATTGTAACAAGAGGGTGGGTTTTTAACAATTTCAAGGGCGGGCGCCAAGCAAATATGTGTTTGCTCAATTAACATTGAAACCGATTAATCTCAAGTGAATGGACCATAAGCTGGCAGTAACAATACCCTTAGTGATTAGGATATCCAAATAAAAAAGGGTAGTACTAAAGTATAAATGTAATGTGACATGAGATTCTAAAGTTTTGTGTTTTGTGGTTAGAAAGGGCTTACTAATATTCAATTAAAAAGGTTTTGATGGTACCGTGGTAGCGTGGGTATCTGACGATGAACGGTGGACGGTCGTCTGGCTTCCTCGTAATCGTGATGTTAAGTCTCAAGTAATCCGTATCGGCAACGAAAAATGGAGTCAAGGTGTTTACTATCAAGGTACTGTCCTCGGCCACAGTCTTTGGGTCTCTCCTGCCGGTGCTGTCTATCAGTCCCTATGCAGTCCTCTCAAACCAAAAAGGGTACTTTCATCCAGATGAAAATCATGATGATCCTTGCAAATGATTATGGCTATTAATTATCGATCGACGGCAGGCAGAGCAGGCCCAGCCCTTCCTGCGTTAGTCCAAGAATTAATCTGACCTGTCAACTTTGCTCCATTCCAAAGCGAATTCTCTCACTCCGCAAGTTGGACAATATCCAGCGAGCTATTTTTTAGGTGGCACCAAGATAATCCTTATTAAAAAGTACCATCTACAGACAATATGAACAACTATAGGCCCTAAACAGAGCATTTCACAAAACACACTTGTTACGTATTTTCATACGTAACAATGTTTAATAAATTTAAAAAAAAAATCATTTAACTAGAGTTTGCACCCATTCATCGAGAGTTCGATCCTAACACAATCGTGGGGGAATAGAAATCACAATCAATTGATAAAACGATAGAAAGGGGGATAGTTTAATAATGCGTTGGTAAATTTTAATTCAAGAAAATGCGTAATAATTTTCTTCGTATAAAACATTTACTTTGTGGATGACCATAATTAAAATGTGAATATATTAATTTGTATTGAACCACTTTAATTTAATACTATTGAAAATTTATAATTTTTTTAATAGCACACTCGCATAATAAATTAGGAATAAGGACTAGCTCGCGGGGCAACAAAAATGCGACGAATATTTTTTTACGTGTAATTGGAAAAAGCATTTTTGTTATCATAAACAATAAAACAGTTTGTGTAATATACATAGATAGTTTTTTTTACATTAAGAGGAACGGCTAAACTAATTTTTGGATTTGAGCGCAAAATACTCATCCAAATTGAATGATCTTTATTTCTGAATTAAAGGTATAGTAAATATCTAGTACCGATTAGAAGTATTTTATTTATTTTTGTTTTAAATTATGAAATATGGGCCACTAAAAAAATACATTTTTTAGGTTTCAGACGATGGATTGGACATATTGTAAGAATTCCAGGTACAGGAAACAAAAATCATTACCAATGAATCTCCGTGACGGGATATGACGGTATACGTAGTCGAATGGTTACGATCCTCAGCTACGAATTCCGAGGTTGTGGCGTGCTCATCCGTCTTGCCCGAGTAAATTTATTTTAAGATTTCTTCAAAAGATTGGTATTCACTTTGTGGTATCATTATTAATAAATTAATTAATTAGTAATCAATATATTCCTGATGAAGAAAGCATCGCCTTCGAAACATGTAGATACTAATAAAGTGGTGAATACAAAATAATTTAATTTTTTTTATTAATTTTTATTTGATAAATTGGTTTTATTTCACAATTAATTCACTAAAAATAATATACAGTATATTTGCGATACGTTTCAGAGTAGCAGATACTTTAAGTATCGCTCTGGTGCAAGTCCACCTTTCAGAATCGAAACATTACTTGAAATAGCCTTAGGCGTGTTTGGTGACCAGATTTGAATAACCAGGTTCTTCCCCACTTTTCTCTTCCCATCTCTTCCCTTTCCCCAATATTTTCAGCCTTACAATATACCCCAATCGGAGATGTCATAGTCTTACTGGCTCCAGATGTTTGGGAATAGCTGGGACTTTTGTGTGGTACCCAAATAAAAAATAAAATAATAATGGAAGCGACTAGATAGAATTCGTGGAAGAGAAATGTAGTAGGATGGAAAAGACTGAAAGCTGGGAGCGAATGGCGAAGAATCGCAGTGAGTCGAAAACATCTGTGGAGAAAGCCAAAATCTACCCTGAGATGTAGGGCGTGATGATGAAGATCTAATGAAAAAGCCTTCCTTTAGTAAAACCTACGTCAATGTATTTAATTGACTATAAAACCACTTCCTCAGCTTGTACACATGTATGAAGGACGTGTAGGTCGACCAGCACTCGGAACTGCCATTGCTCAGCGGGCCGTTGCTGACAACCCCAAGGAGGTACCATCGCATCTCCCCTGTCACAGCCTTTTCCGGGGCCACCAGACCAGCTCCGCTATCCCCCTGACATAAGGCAGTTGAACCTGGAAACACAGATAAAAATAATATGTGGAGAAGTTAGTGCAATCCCACATGTCCCATAGAGAGTGTAAATATATAATATATACTAGTAATATAAATAAGAATAGAAAATACGGATAGAGAACCATGGTACTTTAATAGTATGGTCTACAACAGGGTGCTTGTTTTTCAAGTCATAGGTCTACCACTGAGATCGCTACGACTCTTCATAGGTTACCGTGAAAGAAGCATTTATTTGTATTCAGTCCAAAAAGGTTTCTTGGACGTCAAACGGCTTGCATAAATATAAATGAGAGAACATCATCGACTTTTAGATTCTGTTTCGTTATTGATTCAGCTGAATGGAGTTTATTTTGGCCAATATCGTACTCCAATTTGTTCTCATTCCTGCAATCCTGGTTATTTTCTAAGACTAAAAACCCAACAACTCACCCTTCCACGAACATAGAGGAGACACTACAGAGCTTCGGAAGTCCGAACATCATACGGTATGCATTATCGTATTGCGCCCGAAGCCTTTTAATGGTATATTCCAGATAGAGAATAGAAAATTATAAAATAGAGTTAACGTTTTTTTTGCAATTCGCACCATCAAAGTTACATGCTACAAAAGTTTAAAAAAATGTTAAAAGTTGATCTATTATTTAAATAAGTGCAATTTAAATCGATTCGAATGAATTTGAAAATTGATGTTGATAATTTACGTGAGATCTTACAATCCTTAGCCCCCAGGAAGGTCAAAGAAATTTGTATTTGAATATTTTTTATCTATTTCACTGAATCGATAATTAGAGCCACTGAATAGATAATCTCAGTAAGAGAACTGTTGTCTTCAAACTATATAAGATCTTTTCACTTTTAGGCTCCAGACAGGTCAATGAAATAGATTTCTGTTTAAAAAAGAATATCGTTTTATGAAAATGTTTGATAAATTGAGCCAACGAGGACACGCCCACAACACACTTATATCGGTTTACCTCTTCAGTGGAAGGAACAGTTATATTGTTTGAATGTGTTCTTTTTACCAATATTAGGGAAATTAAAACAAACCATTCATGTATCCTGCGCACAGCTTGTCTGATGTAAGGAACCTGTCAAAACTGTACTTGGAGTATTCATCCCGGCATTGGGTTATGTTGACGATTGGAAAAGTCATAGACTTTAACTTCTGTGATGGTTCTCCTGTATCCTCTCTGCCCCAACTGAACACCTGGAGATATAGAACGGTTTTTTTTTTAAATTCCATTAAACATATTTTTTTATAGATTATTCGCTGAAGTACCCAGCGTTGCCCAGGGGTTATGAACGGTTTGAAGGAAAGTTCTGAGTTTGTGATGTGTTATCCATACCCCTACCGCTATCCTACCCAAAATTTCACCAAGAAGTCCCAAAATTATGTTGTAAGGGGTGGGAAAGTGGGAAGGGGGTGGTTTTTCGGAGTTTTATATAGACAGTAACTTTCCTATAGTTTGGAAAGTCAAGTGTGCAAAATTTCATCAAACTCGGAATATAACTCTAAATTTGTGTAAAGAACAAATAAACACAGCCCACCTGGAACATTTTTCTTTATGGAATCGAGCTGATTAGTAGTCCATCCCCTCTACCTACCTCTGCGCGGAAATGGCGTAATGTTTAGTTAGTTACATACGCGTTTGAAACCTCCGTAAATAAAAAAAAATATATGTTTACGAACTCACAAAACGCATTTAGTAAAGGATTATGGTAGTGTTAGGCAAATTGACAAATGATTACTCTTTACGTACAAAAACTCATGATTAGTATTTCAGGGTTAAAGCCTTGTATTTCTGCTGGCCTTTGCCATCGGAGGTTCACTATCACCTGAGCAATCTTCACCCCGCAGCCTGCAGCCCAGAACAACTATACGGAACTCCATTCGTTTAGGTTTGGCTGAAAGTTTGATTGGCTAAAGATTAAAGATTGAATGAAAGAGATTAATGAAACAAAATTAGAACTATATAATAGAATAGGAAGAAGAAGAGAGAAGAAGAAGAAGATATACAGTGTCCTTCACGCCAGGAGTTCACCTGTGTTGTGGGAGACGTTTATAAGACACATCATGTCATACACCAATTTTTAAAAAATATTTTTAACCTTCCCCTAACCATATTCGACACAAGACAACACGCCGGCGTTACCCTAAGACTTGACTAAAGTTCACATTTCCCTGTGGTAAAGTTCTGAAAATAAGTTCGTATATTGTAAGTATTGCGCAATATATCGACAATTTATGCTACAAATCGCCAAATAATTTTGATATGCATACAAGCATATTTTTTCCACCATGTTTTATTTTTCCCATTACTGTAGTTTGTGCAAATCTGAATTTGATGTAACCCTTTAGTTTTTGGGCCGAACTTTTAATTTGAGAATGGAGATTTCTACATTTAGTTTAGATATGTATGTATTAAATACACAATCACTTAATTTTACCAAGAATTTTATTTATTTATTATTTTTGTGTTTAATTCCATTTAATTTGATATTAGGAAGTTCTGCAAGTATTTTTAGTTTTTTTTATTATTGTTACAGCTGTGTCGGCGTTCAAAGCCATTGATACTGGCCTTGCACGCCGAAACAGCTAATAAAACTAAAAATACTAGCAAAACTTAATAATAACGTTATTAAATTTTATTTATATTAAATGCCATTTTATTTTATCCAGTTCCATTGTAATCGCCGCTTGAACAATAATGTAGCTTTCTACAGTTCCAACCCTTGCTCTTTGTTTACCGTCGCCCGCACCTCCCAATATCGAAGTAATTATTAAAATAACTGTAAAGGGAGGATACCGCGGCAAACTAAATTCTGTGGAGATAAACAGACAGGATTGATCCAAGAACCCCCTAAAATCATCCAAATGGTCACTGATCTTACACATGTTATGGAGAAAGTTCAATTGCCATGGAGTCGCGTTGATTTTGGGTTTGCACAAATAAGATTTATTGATCTTCCAAGTACTCTTTATATACGTATACGTCGGACGCCTATTTCTACATAATAATTGGCATTACTGGCTTCAATTTTGGCTACTCGTTCAGGCGGCAGCCGTGATTATATTTTGAAAGCTGATTTTTGTGTTTAATTTCAACTTTTGCACCCATTTAATTATCTTTTTTTTCATTTAATAAATTTTGAATTTTTGGTATACAGTGCATGATTTATCATTTTTGGTGAAACACTCTTTTAGAAATCTAATATTCTTTCAAACGAATGTAGCAATCAATAACTTTTAAAGCGTTAGAAAAAAACTTGGACCAAATTTTAAAAAAAAAAATCTACACGGTGTTTTGTCAAACATCAAATAATATGTTTTATCACTGCCAGTTTTATTTCAGATGTGAAAGTGTTAAAATAAGTTATGTTTTGACCTTGGAAGTTAAGGAAAGTAAAATCGACATCTATAGAATAAAATAAAATAAGTTTTTCTTTTGACCTTTGCAAGAAATCCTTCATGGCTTTGATCAGTGTCTAAATAAGCATTATACAGGTTGTAGCACACGGGGTAGAGAGAATCCGATAGAATGAATGGTGTGGTCAGCTGAATCAAAGCTACGTCACCCTGCTGGCTTAGTTCGTCACCTCCGTAGAGCTCGTGTATTATAATCTGGGTCACCTGGAATCAAAGACATTCAACGAATATGATTAAAGAATGCCAAATGAATTAAAAATATTGTAACTTTGAACAGGTTGATCGGCAGGTCAAGAAAGAGATAGAAATACTGCAGGGGAGAAGATTGGAGAAGGTTGAGAAGAACTGAGGACTGGAGGGAAATAGCTAAGGACCGCTCCCAGTGGGGATCATTTGCGGGAGAAACAAAGCTGTAGAATGTTCAATGTATACGATGATGATGATGTTGACTTATGATCCTTTCTTAAAAACTAAGAAAGATTGAGAAAACTATTCCTTCATTTATTATTATCATTATTTACGGTCAATGACAATTTATAAACATTTAAAAAATATATGATATACCTGACATATATATAAACCATAAATTCCGACCGTTCGGTTTGGGAATCACTCACGCTCATTCCAAAAATCATGTAATTATATATACTAAATCTTATGTTTTCATAATCATCAATTCGAAATAATCGTTTTTAAAGAGAAAAATATTTTTTTGAATGTGTATCTACCCATGTACCATTCACAAAATAGAATTTTTTTTAATATTCTAAAAAAATACTTGTTTTTCTATAAAATGCCGAGTAGAAATTTTCGAAAAAATAGTAGGGGGTAGTTTCAGTTTTCATAAACAATCACTTATTTTTAAATTTGGATAACTCATTTTATTAAATTTTCAATTCTGGCAACCCGGACGTTTCTTAGCAGCTATATGTACTTTACCCATCTCACTAGACGATGCTTGTATTTGTTTTTTTTTTTTATCTTACTAGAAAAGGATTTCAATTACTTTTCTCTAATTAATTTTTAAAATTATTTATAATTTTGTATAACATACATAGGACGGTCAGCAAAATTTAAATTTCTGATTTTATTTTGATAAATTTAATGTCAAAAACCTAAGTAAATTAAAAATATATATAACTAACATTTTTCTATTTAAAGACATTGTTTTCATCGTATTGCGGAATAAAATAAACATTATTTGGTATTATTAAATAATTCCTACCTGACGTGCTTCTCCCCCTTAAGGAAATATATTAATTTAAATTTAGCCATCCCAACTAGTTACCAACTAGCGTAAGATACCCAAATTTAGGTAGCTGGCGCTCGAATGGAGTGTCTTTTCAAGAGTAAAGTAATTGTTTCACAAACCTCTGAAATATAAGCGTCATTTTCCATTGTGTTATTCCATTGTCTATAAATCTTTCGCGCAGCTGCCCTGTACTTATTAACGGGAAATGTTTGATTTTGAATTGGGTCCCAAAAACAGTGTGCAGCTGTAAATAAAAATAAGGTTTCCAATAATATTTTTCGTTATAGAACTGATTAACCTCTGATGGGATACACGCCAATTTTTTAGTCAGACGGGACAATGCAGCTGTAAATAAAAATCAGGTTTCCAATAATATTTTTCATTATAGAACTGATTAACCTCTGATGGGATACACGCCAATTTTTTAGTCAGACGGGACAATCGGACAAACTGTCAAAATGTATTGTTTATGACTGATTTAACTTGCGTTGGCTAACGCAGAAAAAGAAAAAGAAAAAGAAAAAGAAAAAGAAAAAGAAAAAGAAAAAGAAAAAGAAAAAGAAAAAGAAAAAGAAAAAGAAAAAGAAAAAGAAAAAGAAAAAAAAAGGAAAAGAAAAAGAAAAAGAAAAAGAAAGAAAAAGAAAAAAAAAGAAAAAGAAAAAGAAAAAGAAAAAGAAAAAGAAAAAAAATAAGAAAAAGAAAAAGAAAAAGAAAAAGAAAAAGAAAAGAAAAAGAAAAAGAAAAAGAAAAGAAAAAGAAAAAGAAAAAAAAAAGAAAAAGAAGAAGAAAAAGAAAAAGAAAAAGAAAAAGAAAAAGAAAAGAAAAAGAAAAAGAAAAAGAAAAA
>JAHDVE020012337.1:0-23606 GCA_022606495.2 Halesus radiatus | reverse complement strand
ATTGATAAACTAAAGTTTTTTAAGACAAGATTTTTGTGCATAGCGCAAGGGGTAACAATTATTTTATAAACAATAATTATCAGCCTGAAACACTCATCCAAATTGAAAAAACCTTCCGAGAAAAGATAAATGTCGCCGACAGGATAAGCCGATAACCCGACGTAGCTCAACGGTAGAGCATCTGACCGGCAATCAGAAGGGTGCAGGTTCGAGTCCCGTCGGCGACATTTATCTTTTCTCGGAAGGTTTTTTCAATTTAGATGAGTGTTTCAGGCTAATAATTATTGTTTATAAAAATAATCATATTTTTTTAAATTAATCAATCTATAATTATTGTTCAATACAAAAAAAAACTATTATTCATGAAAGAAATTGGAGTAATCATTATCAAAGCAATTATCATCAATACGGATATTATGAAAATATTAATGCTCAATACTATTCTTATCCTTTGAGTTAAATTTTCTAAAAAGGCACATAATTTTCTTATTTAAGTTTAGTTATGGTTTACAATGAATAGAATATAAAATTACGTACGGTAGAGCTCATCTTTGTTTTGACATTTGACATTCCAACCTGAAATCTGATCAAAACCGAACGACCATAGATTTGGAGTGTTTTCTCAGGATTTGAAAAATCGAAAATTATTTTAACTGTGAAAACAAACTTACGAAATACACTGGCATTTAAGTTTGAACGTCATAATTGATAATTATTATTTTTAATTGGACTGGAGTTCCTTATTGTAATTTAAACTGTCAATAGGTAATCCGAGTTTATAGTTAAAATATCTTAGAAATTTATATTGAACCTTTTTAATGGAGTCTGGGTAAATTTTATAGTGAGGGGACCATAAGAATATAATAATTTTAGTGTTGAAATATTCCTCAAGTCTCTGGCATTTCTTTACAGCGCCTTATGGGAACAAGGGCATTACAGTGTCATCCCATCAATTTAGCATAATATAATCCAATATTGGGGCATGTAATGTTGTAATAATATGTCTTGGGAGGTCACCCATCCATCTTGTATCGAGGTGGCGCATGTGTCCCGTCAAATACCACTTATACCGCCATCCCATTACAATATGGGAATTATTATATTGTAGGGAAATTTAGAGGCATTGGAGTGCGAAGCACCAGGTGGGCCCCCTCAATCACCAACTGGCAAAAGTGACACTTATGAAAAAAAATACCATTTCTATGGATAAAATGCGAGCGTTGGGGTCCGAATTTAACTAACTATCACGTTTCACTACAAGGGTAGGCAGATAAGTCGGACCGCAAAACAATTCGTTCACATTCATACATCGTATCATTCATTTTCTTCACCTGACCGTACGATGTCTTCCTCGGGCGTTCCAGGCTACTTCTTCCACATTCGCGTCATATATTCTCCTTACACTCCTTTCTTCGTTTATTCGCTCTACAAGCTCAAACCTTCTAAGCGTCCTTTTCTTAATCTTACTTAATACGATAACATCTTGATTTTACCGCATATTCGCCGCAGAGATCTCATTTCTGCAGCATTCAGTTTACTTTCATCCTTTATCTACCAGTTTCATGCCTCACTGCCGTGCACATCAGGCTTGGTATCAGCACTTCATTATGAACTGCTAGCTTCGCTTCTTTGGACAAATTTTTTTTAGCGCCAACCGGGTTCAGTCCTCCGCCAGCATTCATTCACCCTTCTTTCAATATCTCAATCAGTATTTCCATCCCTCGTAAACATGCTTTCCAAACACACAAACTTATCGATCTGCTCCAAACTCCAAATAAACTTAGGATAAGCGAAACCGGTTGGTGATAAATAAAAAATAAAAGGATTTTTCAAAACAAGATATTTGTTTTATTTACTAACTTTAACATTTTTTTTTTTTTAATGCAGATTACAAAACTTTTTAAACTGTAAACAGGTTCTCCAAGTGAGGCAGGCACAGTTCCATAACCCTTTTATAACATTAAAGTTGTATAGATGAATAATTTTTTTTTTAAATAATCATTTACCCACTTTTTAAAATTGTTATCTAAAACACACGTAGGACGGTCAGAAAAAGTCATATTTTTTATTTGATTTCGTTAAATGCTTCTACTAAGCTTGGGTAAATTTTAAAAAATATTATCAATATTTTTCTTTTTAAAAACACAATCTTTATCGTATCGCGTTATAATATTATCATTAATAATAATTTCAAGTGACCTGCCGGTTAAATAACGTGTATATTTTAACGCGGCATCGCGGCACTTTTTTTTTTTAATTTTTAAAGACAAATATTGCAACGTTACGAATAACATGAGAATGTTTGAAAGTCGCGATGGAGGATTTAGCCAGCCGAGGAATCGAACTCCCGACGCCCGGGTGGGAAGCAAACGATTTGTCAACTCAGCCACCGACCGGTCTTGTTCCGGTCATATACATTGATAACAAGAATATTTGGATGATTTGTAAAGGGTTGTTTTTGTGAAAGATCTTCTCAAGGGCGCTGAAAACACACCCTGTAGTCGTATACGAGTATTATACCCGCTACCGCAAGTTTTTGCTGCATTTTTGACATTGCACACCCCGCGCCGATAAAACAGAACAGTTTTGAACGCACGTAAAAAGAACACAGTATGTTCATCGTGGTACGAATTGAATTGTAGACTAGGGGAAATTACCATTTCTACTATTCGCCTTGAATACTTGGAGCAGGTCGATGAGTTTGCATATTTGGAAAGTATGTTTACGAGAGATGGAAAGACTGATATGGATATTGAAAGAATGGTGAATGCAGGAAACTCCATTAACGGAAGACTGAACGCGGTTGGCGCTAACAAAAAGTTGTCCAAAGAAGCGAAGCTAGCAGTCCACAATGAATTGCTGATACCAACCCTGATGTATGGCAGTGAGGCATGAAACTGGCAGAGGAAGGATGAAAGTTAACTGAATGCTGTAGAAATGAGATCTCTGAGACGAATCTGTGGTAAAACCATGTATGATCGTGTGAAAAATATTGAGATCCGTAAAGAATGTAAGGCTGATGTAAGCTTAATGAGTAAGATTAAAAAAGGGACGATTAGATGGTTTGGGCATTTAGAGCGAATGAATGAAGAAAGGAGTGTAAGAAGAATGTATGACGCGAATGTGAATGGAAGAAGAAGCCGGGGACGCCCGAGGAAGACATGGCACGATCGAGTGAATCAAATACTTGAGTCGGGCCATGTCAGAAGTCGAAATAATAGAAGAGAATGCATGAGACGTTGTATGAATGTGACTTAAGCAAGAAGTTTATGCCAAGATCGAGTTAAAAGTTGAGTGAAAAGAATATTCGAAAGCAGCTAGAGGAAGTAAATTGGATAACAGTGAAATAAACGCTGACATTGAACGCAATGATTTTTATAAAAAAAAAAAAAAAAAAAAAAACAACAACAACTTCTCACCAAAATATTTTTCTAACAATAATATATACAACATGGACATTCACAGACATAATAAAAGAATATGTTCTTAATTAATCCTATAAATATTACTCAATAATATTATCTTTTTCCTTAGAACTCAATTTTAAAGGCATTTTTGTCATAGGACCAATCAGTACCAATCAAACACATGTACGTAACTGTTTACTCCATAATATTTGTTTTTCTCATTTCTTCATAAGTACTTAACTAATATACTGTACTCAAATTATTTGGTACACGTAAACGATTACTCTGTACTTTTTTCTTTTCTCTTTGAACTTAACTATCATTCTATATTAATTATTATACTGTACTTAAATTATCTGGTATACACAATTGTTTTTTTTCTGTACTTTTTTCACACTATACTTTCATCCTTCCTCTGCCAATTCCGTGCCTCGCTGCCAGACATCAGGGTTGGTATCAGCACTCCATTGTGGACTACTAGCTTCGCTATGTAAAGAAAATAATTTAACGTTATTATTAAGTTCTGCAAGTATTTTTGTTGTTATTATTGTGACAGCTGTTTCGGCGTTCGACATGACAGTTTGAGATTGGCTTTGAACGCCGAAGCAGCTCTCTCAATTATAAAAACTAAAACGCTTACAGATCTTAGTGATGACATTATTAAATTTATTTTCTTTAAATAAAAAAAAATGTATATATCTTTATATACATATATACTTTTCTTGTATTCCTGTTTAATTTAAAGAACTACATTAAAATATGGTTTACAACGCGTGACAGCTGTATCGCCTGATAAAGTTTTTTTTCTTAGCCACATCGTGTTTATTTCATATTTTCCAAATGTTCAAAAGGGAGGCAAACCGGTCGGTAAACCTTTTTTTTACAGTGACTCCCCACAGGAGGCCCAGAGAGAAATAATTTCCCTCAATGCCTGTATCATCTTTGGGGATGATGTGTGTAGAGTCTTTTAGAGGATAGGAAGTAGTGAACCTGGGTTTTGAAAAGACCCATGTTGTAGGAGGTAGGAAGCACGGAGGCCGGCAGATCATTCCATAGCCGAGCTGTTGAACAAAAGAACGAGTCAAAGAAGCTAAACGTTCTCATGTAGATGTATACCTTGTACAAATGTTGGGCGCGCGTTTGCCGAAGGGATCAATGACGCTAGTTCCTCAGAGAATCTTCCACTAAAATACCGATAGAACAAGGTCTGTGCTCGAAAGATCGCAATCCACTTATTAAAAGATAGGCGAATCTATCAAACGGCGGCCGTTTCTGCACAGAGCCAAAAGCTGGCCGCCAAATTCTACAGTGGGGCGCATTAGCGATTTGTACAGGGCGAACAGTTGTGTACTATCAAAGTATCTGCGGAATTACAAAAAATAAATAAAATACGTTGGTGAATTCCTTAAATTTCAACATTCAGCACTTCAGGGGTGGGTACAGTATACACCACTCAGTGCATATTAAATAAAACATCCCTTCGTTTAAATCGACGCTCCATGTAGACGTCGCCGTCGCCCGACCTTTCGGCGTCGGGGGGTTGATTACGCTCGTCGGAACCCCGCCATACCCCGCTATACCTACATACCTAGCACAGACCCCACTCCCCCAATGAAACCTCGACCACCCTACCGCCTCATATCCGAGTTTAGTAGGTAGCTTGTACAGAAAACTGGGAGACTTACGATGTTGGGATTTGAGACCGTTTAGCATGGGAAATGCGAATAAGGATCTCGAGTCCATTTTTTTAATCGTTCAAACTTAAATACGAGTATATTTCGATTTTTTTTTCTAAAGTTAGTTTAAAAGTTTGAATTTATCAAAGCCCGCCAAAACGCTCCAAATCATTTTGACCAGTTTTGAGGTTAGAATGTCAAATGTCAAAACGAGGATAAGCTTTACCGTACATAATTTTATAGATTTTTAGCCCGCCAAAACGCTCCAAATCATTTTGACCAGTTTTGAGGTTAGAATGTCAAATGTCAAAACGAGGATAAGCTTTACCGTACATAATTTTATATTCTATTCACAGTAAACCATAACTAAACATAAGTAAGAAAATTATGTACTATTTTAGAAACTTTAACTCAAAGAATAATAATAATATTGAGCATTAACATTATTATAATATCCGTATTAATAATTGGTTTGCTAATGAATAATCTAATTTCTTTTATATTGAACAACAATTATAGAGCTTAAAGTCACCCAAATTAAGTTTAAATTTCGCCAAAACTGAAAAAAATACATATTTTAAATAGGAAACAAGCCAAAAAATTAAAATGTCCATACTAATCCAAAAACAGAATGCGCACGTGATGTCATATGTTCCAAATGCAATGGTACCAGCATAACGAGGTTTTTTGATGAGATGAATTTATATTCACTCTTAAATAAATATTTAAAAAGTTATATATTTAGAATCGACGTTTGTTGATCCATATGCATATATATTTTTCCATGGACTTCCTTATTGTTACTTAATTGAATGCTGATACCAACTATCACATATGAAATTAGGGCATGTAATTGGCAGAGGAAGAACGGCAGTTGACTGAATGCTGCAGAAATGATATCCCAGAGAATAGTGAAACCACGTATAACCGTAAAGGGCTGGCTCCGTGATATATCGTGCCATGTGCAGTAAATACCCATTGATTGCGCCAGTCCCAAATTTAGAACAAAAAAAATGGCTATGACCTTCTTAGAGATTAGGGTCCAAGGCACCGACCTTATTGACCTAATCCTAATTCTAATCCGGCCTGCAAACACTTTGTGACTTGACTTTATAAATATGTAAAAGGTCCAAACTATAGTCCAATTTTTGATGATCATTAAATTGACGAACTACCTTGTTGAGTGAAGATTTCAAATAAATTCTGATTCACATACCAAGTGCTTTACGTTTTATTTAGACGATAATACTGTGTGACGGTCCACGTGGTTGAGTGGTTACGACCATTGGCTACGAGTCCGGGGGTTGCGGGTTCAGATCCCGGCGTGCGCAATTAAAATTTTATTTGATTAAATTGTTATATTTCACAATTTATTAATTAAAAATAATATGTAGTATATTTGCGGCACGTTCCAGAGCGGTAGGTACTGTGAGTATCGCCCTGGTGAAAGACCACCGTTCAGCATCGAAACGTTGCTTGAATTGGCTTTATCCGTATTTGGTTACTAGATCTGTTTAATACCTTCATCATCACAACATACCTTAATAGGGGATGACATAGTCTCACTGGCTCCAGACGTTTGGGAGCAGTTGGGACTCTTGTGTTGTATAACATAAAATAATATTAATAATTGAAAATTTTGAAAGACATACCGTGGAGAAAACTGTCGTGTATCTATTAATATCAAAATCTTTGGGCCCGCTCTGCAGGCGGGTAACCCTTTTTACCACAAGGGAAAGCATGCCTATACTAGAAATATCTAGCGGCAACTCTACGAACTATTACTTCTAGAGCCATCTGTGATAAATTGGCTAAACTATCACAAACCTCAAACAGAATTTTTGACATTTGGATGGTTCTCGTTTAAAGTCAGATCTCGGCCCGTTCTAGCGTTTAATCATATTTTGGACAACACCGATAACGAGCATCGACCAAGAGTTTAATCACATAAAGCCATAACTGTCAAAAGTGTTTTCATTAAAAGAGTAAACACCATTAAGTCCAAGATTTAGAACCTTGGGCCAGATCTAGGATATCCTGGAATGGATATCCGTGATAACAAACAAAAAAAAACAATGGTATTTTATTTGGCCGTCATTAAAAGGGAGAAATTACAACATTCGAACACAATTTCGATCAGAATTTTTATATCCCAAAATCCCTAGTCACCTCACAAAGTCACAACCCCCGCCCGACCACCCCATTCCACCCCCTAAGGGACCAAGAAGCGATGTGGACCGAAGACCACTTGATAACTTCTTCAAGAGCTTTTGAGACGAAACTGAAGAGGAAGTGATGGGGGGGGGGAGAAGGAGGACAAAAATGGACGTAAACATAAAATATCCACTGGACAGAAAATCCCAAAAATCATTTAAACATATATCAACGGTATAAATGTACCATAAACATGTCACAGTTAACTACGAGCATAAGAATATAGCACAAATTTGGATGAGTGTTTCAGGCTAATAATTATTGTTTATAAAAATAATTGTTACCCTTTGCGCTATGCACAAAAATCTTGTCTTAAAAACTTTAGTTTATCAATTAATAAATATTTGACAAGAC
The DNA here is from genome assembly GCA_022606495.2 of Halesus radiatus. NCBI lineage: Eukaryota > Metazoa > Arthropoda > Insecta > Trichoptera > Limnephilidae > Halesus > Halesus radiatus. The sequence continues at coordinate 15,955 of JAHDVE020012337.1, read as the reverse complement.
AAAACATTTTTCACCAATAATATGTAGACATAATTTGTCTCGACGCCACCTATTGAGGGATTTAGCCGTTACAAGCCTTCCTCATACTAATAAAGTTGGTTGTTTACAGGTGAAATATAATAAAAAACAGTAATTATCGAATGAAACACTAGTATATATTGATTAACTTGGCGGGTTTGCGATAAGCCGACCTAGCTCAACGATAGAGCATCTGACCGGATATCAGAAGGGTGCAGGTTCGAGTCCTGTCGGCGACATTTTATCTTTTCTCGGAAGGTTTTTTCAATTTGGATGAGTGTTTCAGGCTAATAATTATTTTTTTATAAAAATAATTTTATAAAGGTTATTTTTTATAACAAATAATGATATCCTCACAGGAATTTCTCATTCTGAGGATTTCATTTGCAAAATATCAAATTACATTATATTAAATTGATGTGCTTGGTGAAAAAATAAGGTAATTGTAAGGTCAAGTGTTTTAAGTGCAGTTGAGTGGTTTCGGTGATAGTCTGTATTTGGTGTTAATATATTTTCTATTTCAGATCTCCCTGTGTAGCGTATCCTGTGTTTTATTTGATTTTTAAATTTATTATGGCTGTTGTGATTTTTAAAGGATAGTGTGATTTTGTTGTAGAGTTTAGTACCATAGTAAAAGAAGTTTTTTTGTCCAAATGTTGTGTTTGTGGTTCCTTGTTGTATGTGTTTTTGACTGTGAGATCTAGTGTTTCTATTATGTTTGATTGTTGTCATTTCTTGTTTATTGTATTTATGAATGTAAAGTAGTATTGTTTTAGAGTATGATTGTTTTATTGACATAACGTTAAGTTTGTTGAAGACTTCGCCAGGGACTTTAAGTATAGTTTTCATGATAAATGTGGCATTAGGCCGTACAATGACATCAGAGAGTATATAAAGTAAAAGTTCATGAAGGATATAAAATTAAATGATATGCGTGCATATAAAACATATAGTAAACTTCAGTTAAATTAATATTGATTGAAAAGATATGATAGTATAGCCTTCTTGTACTTACCTTTCATGCAGTTAAATAGACCCGCTACATCTGCGAATCTGTTACTAACTTCATGTAATCTAGGTACAAGCGAGTGTTTGTAATGCTCAGTCCTGGTGTTGTTAACTTTAAATAGGATTTTCGAACGAGTTGCTCTCGTAGGTATATGAAACTGAATGAATCATGAAACTATATCACATTAAAAAAAGACAAGACCTTTCGACTCCTGGGCCCTAGATAGCAGAGGTGGTTGATACCTGAAATGGGTTGTCACTGCGGTTCCAATTACCGGATACCGATGAGAAACCCGTTCTTTATCCAGTTACTCTTGAACCCGCTTACACATAAAGAAAAAAAATCATATAGGGGGGGGTTTTGCCGAAAAACTCTGGAGAAAATTATTTTTCCCCAGGGGTGACTAGAGAAATTCTGAGACAAAGGAACCAATTCCTGTGAATATTTTTCGCATTCTGGAGGTCTCAAGAAATTCTGAGATCAGATAAAAAAATTTCTCAATATTCCGCCTCGTTTTTAATTTTTTTATAAATATTCGTTTTTGATAAATATTCCAAAAATAGCGGGTTCCTCAGAGAAATATTACTCACCGGTTCCAGTGGCAGTAAAGGAACAGTAGGGGTAGGGGTAGGGCCAGGGATAGGAGTATGGGCATGGGTATGGATAGGGGTATGGTAATACATTACAACCTGAAAACTTTACTCAAAACCATTCATAACCCCGTACAACGCCGGGTAATTCAGACAATGTTTATATGAATTATATGTGAAATAACACATATAAATTAATAAAATGATTTCTTTACAAAATCTCACCGGGAATCTTAACCGCTCGACTAGGGAGGTGGTCATCTTTCTGACACCAAGTAATGTAGCGAAAATGTACCAATGTGCTAAAATTGCATGTAACACAACTTTCTGCATAAATCTTGATGAAAGACTAAAATGGATGCCTACAAGTATGTAATAATGTATATAAGGTAAGAAAGAAAGATGGCAGCACTTTAAAAATGTATGATGTGTTTTTTCTCAAATAAAAAAAAAAACCTTTAGACGTAGGACCGGCTAACGTTTTCTTTGTCAATGAGAAAAGCTCGAGAAACGATTTTAACAAAACCTTTAAAGCAACAGTCTCGAGACGTTTTGTCGGCGCAAAAAGCATAAAAGAGAAAAAGAAGGTGGGCGTACCCGGTCCGGAAAGAGTTACGGGCGGGTCATAATTCAGTCCATTTTAATTAACGGACTGCCGTTTTTGTCAGGTTAACACTTCCAGGACGGGGGAGTAATTACTGCCTCTCCCGGATTCCGAAAGGAATTGATTGGTAAATTGTTCAGTAAGCGGAATTCAATGGATTTTCCGTTGTTTTTGATGGGTTCTCTTGAGAAGAGATTACTTAAGCAACTGAATTACTTAGAAGGTACGTTGGACAAAGCGTTAGGCTTTCACTAATGAATATTGCCGAGGCAAGTAATGAGATAAGTGTTACAAGATTGTCTGGGTTGAGTAATATTTCAACGGAAGATATTATTAAATACGGGGAAATTATTAAAATACTATTTTGACAGTCGCGTGTTCGAAAGAAATTTTATTTAATTTTTAATTTTCTGGCTTTCACCAATTAAGGGCGACCTTGGCCGTGTTTAATCAGTTAGATTTTAATAGTACAGATTGGTCTTAAAATTAGTCACTTTAAAACAGTATATATTATTTGAGCAAATAAAACTGAAGCAGATAAGTTACGGCGTAAATTTACGTATTTTTAATCCCCAATGACTTAAATTTTAATGCCATTTTTATAAATACATTTTCATAATAAATTGTTAATTTGGGGGGAGTTGAGACTTAGAAGGCAGGGAATACTGGTAGGGAGATCAATTTTATGTTTGGAATTTGGTCATTGATAGGACACACAAAGATATCATGGTCCAGAGTATCCTCTGACCCACAATCACAGTATTTTGAAGTGTTATAATTTTTTTTTAAATAAAACAACAACTTTGTTTTACATCACTTTTATTTATACTTTAGCCGACCGGGTTTCTTCAGGGCAGTATACAACTAAACTATGAACTAAGATGCACACGTGTTGATACAAACAGTCTAGTGAAGGGCCAAGGGTGGGAGATCAGCAGGTACCTGCTGACCTGGAAGGGTGTGTGTTTATTGGGAATAATTTAAGAATTGGACTTTTATTTAAATTTATTTGATTATTTATGAGTCTACTATTAGTGTTTTTGGCTTTCCTTATTTCTAATGCCTCTAAGTTATCTAGTCGAATGCCGGTTACATTTTTATGCAGTAAACTAGTGCCTGTATACCTGCTGATCTCCCACCCTTTGCCCTTCACTAGCCTGTTTGTATCAATCTATAACACATGTGCATCTTAGTTCATAGTTTAGTTGTGTACTGCCCTGAAGAAGCTACGGTAGTAGCGAAACCCGGTCAGCTAAAGTATAAATAAAAGTGATGTAAAACAAAGTTAATGTTTTATTTTTTTGAATTATAATGTCACATCACCAAGTTACCGCTATGAAGCGGTAACTTGATGAAAATATGTTATAATTTTTTTCTTCTTTTTATTAATGATATATCGATAAAGTTGTCCAAGGAAGCGAAGCTAGCAGTCCACAATGGAGTGCTGATACCAACCTTGATGTATGGCAGTGAGGCATGGAACTGGCAGAGGAAGGATGAAAGCAGACTGAATGCTGTAGAAATGAGATCTCTGAGACGAATGTGTGGTAAAACCATGTATGATCGAGTGAAAAATGTTGAGATTCGTAAAGAATGCAAGGCTGATGTAAGCGTATTGAGCAAGATTAAGAAAGGACGCTTAGATGGTTTGTGCATGTAGAGCGAATGAATGAAGAGAGGAGTGTAAGGAGAATATATGACGCGAATGTGAATGGAAGAAGAAGCTGGGGACGTCCAAGGAAGACGTGGCACGATCAAGTGAATCAAATACTTGAGTCGGGCCATGTCAGAAGTCGGAATAACAGAAGAGAATGTATGAGACGTTGTATGAAAGTGAATGAAGCAAGAAGTGTATGCCAAGATCGAGTTGTTTGGCGGTCCGTCCTCTCTGCCTACCCCTGCGGGGAAACGGCGTGATGGTTAGTTAGTTAATTTAATACTAATCTTCTGATAAAAGTATTTGGTTGTGGATTGAGTTGACATCCGTACTCGCGTCGCGTTTATGCTGTAACTGTGCTGTGCTGCACGAATGTGAATACTCGCGTCTGTGCCGTGCCTGCACTGTACTGTTCTGTTCTGCACTGCGCGGTGCTGGTAGATTTGAATAAACACTTGTAGCATAAAAACAGTTTATTCTGACTGATGTCAACATTTCACTGGCAGTGCAATACCTCGGTAGCCGAAACAATAAGAAACTCCATTGAAAAATATAATGACTAAAAATATTTTTTCATACAGATCAACAAACGCCAATTATTAATATATAAATTCATAATATCATACGTAGAATTAATAAATCGATATTTAAAAGTGAATAAGAAATCAGCTCATAAAAACACCGCATAATGTTGGTAACATTGCATTTGAAACATTTGACGTCACGTGCGCATTCTGTTTTTGGATTAGTACGAAAAAAAAAAATTCGATTGTGTTTTGTATTTTAAGTATGTATTTTTTTTTTAGTTTTGACAAATTTTAATTTAACTTTAAATTTTAACTTTTGGTGACTTATAAATTCAATATAAACAACTATTATTCCTGAAAGAAATTAGAGTATTCATGACCAAATCAATTATCAATGATAATGTTAATGCTCAATACTATTATTATTCTTTGAATTAAATTTTCTAAAAAGGTGTAAAATTCAATTACTTGTGTTTAGTTATGGTTTACCATGAATAGAATATACAATTATGTACTGTAAAGTGCATCCCTGTTTTGACATTTGACATTCTAACCTCAAAACTGATCAAAATCGACCGGCCATGGATTTGGAGCATTTTGGCGGGCTTTGAAAACTGAAAATTATTTTAATTATGAAAACGAACTTTAGAAAAAAAGAAATATACTGGTATTTAAGTTTGAACAAGATTATGCGTAAAAAAATTGTACTGGAGTACCTCATTGTCTATTGGAGTCTTTTGGCATTCCACTGTCTTTGGTATAGTGAATCGCCAGATCTGCAATGTTGGTACAGTATGCATTGAATAGTATTCTCTTCACAGGGCCGATGCTCTGTAGAACCTCCTCGCTGGCACATCTGCTAGCATGGTGATGGCCTGCCTTTGACAGTCAAAGTCGGGTCCATCCTTGAGATCCGCGGCTTTGATATGACCTAGGTATTTCACCTGGGATATAACTTGCATTGTTGCCATTTCAAAGAAATTAAGTAAATAATAAACTCACACAGTTTCCGCAGGGGTGAGCAGAAAGGATGACCGTCCACACAACTCAGTATTCACATGAAATATAAGGTATTCGTACCTCCTCAAAGCCTTTTTTTAACGCTTTTTAAAGCGGTTGGAAAAAATCTAGCTATTAATGTTTGATCAATACACACGACCAAAGCAATTTCGAGTGTATGGTCGTCTTTCAGCAGGGTGATTCTGAGAGTATCTATTACTAGCCGAGGTCGTCCGTTGAACTGGAAAAACTATTAGTAAATCGCAGTTGACCCGAGGGTGGTTCGCTAATGGTCGCGTGCTCGACTCGCGACACGACAGGCCCGGGTTCGATCCCTATCAGCGACACACATTTTAACACCGTCTACAGTTCTTATTTATTTCCATACAAATAAAATGTTGACAAAGCAAAAACCAGAAGCACTCTACCAATGGGATTTAAAAAATTATTTCTGTAATTTATTTTATTATTTTCTTAGAATCCTAACACTTTGCGGTTTGACATATTTGCGTAATGCAACAATAACTTTTATAGTTTTAAACAACTGTTTTAATTTAATTTTTAATTATTAATTATTTTTATTGAGATTTAAAAACCTCATTGTAATATTTAATCATTGAAGAAAATAATATTAACAAACCTAAATGAAAGATGAAACCGGACAAAAGGACAGAAACTAAAAATATTTCAGTCGCATCTGGGACTCGAACCCAGGTCCTCTGCCTATCCGGGGCCATGCTCAACCGACTTAGCTAATGAGATAAGTTCAATTTGTGTCATCTTCATCGATATCATATCTCAAATTCAAGATTTGTGAATATTATTTTCCATTTTTAATCGTTCGCAATTGAGTTCGGGTAGAACGTTGTAAACATGATAAAAATAGCTGCCAATAATATGAGATCATACATGGTTTTACAACACATTTGCCTCAGAGATCTCATTTCTATAACATTCAGTTTACTTTCATCCTTCCTCTGCCAGTTCAATGCCTCACTGCCATACATCAGGTTGGTATCAGCACTACATTAAAAATAATATGTATTATATTTTCGGCACGTTCCAGAGTGGTGGATGCTGTCAGTATCGCCATGTTGAAAGACCACACTTCAAAATCGAAACGTTGCTTAAAAAGGCTTTAGTCGTGTTTGGTGACAAGGTCTGAATAGCTTCCCAACCTTCCCTCTTCGCCATCTCTTTCCCTTCCTTCATACGTTCAGCCTCACAACATACCCCAGTTGGAGATGCCATAGTCTCACTGGCTCCAGACAGTAGGGAGCAGTTGGGACTCTTGTGTGGTAATCACATAAAATTTTTTAATAACAATCATAGAAAATAATAACGTTAATCAACGTATAATCATGGTAGAAAATAATATTAACATAACTTAAGTGAAACATGAAAACGGGAAAAGACAGAAAATAAAAAGATTTCAGTCGCATCTGGGACTCGAACCCAGGACCTCTGCCTATCCGGGGCAACCGCTTAACCAACTCAGCTAACGAGATCAGTTCAATTTATGTCATCTTCATCGATATCATATCTCAAATTTAAGATTCGTCAATATTTTTTTCCATTTTTAATCTTCTGTCGTTTTTTTTCCGTTTTCATGTTTCATTTAAAAATATATTTTCATATAGACAAAAGCAAACGCCGATTCTGAATATATAACTTTTAATATATACAGTTATACGTAGATTTTATAAATCGTTTAAAAGTGAATAAAAAATCATCTCATCAAAACACCTTGTTTTGTTGGTACCATTGCATTTAGAACATCTGACGTCACGTGATTAGTATGGACATTTTTATTTTTCGATTTATTGTGAATTTTAAATATGTATTTTTTTTAGTTTTGGCGAAATTTAAACTTAATTTGGGTGGCTTTAAACTAAATAATTGTTGCTATTGCATATATACTATTGTATGAATCTATCACTTTGTGGTTATCCATTATAATCAAATGAAACAATCAAACTTTATACACTTGCCCTGAGGATGAAACGGTTGTTCCGAAACCGATAGGCGTTTTGAGTGTTTCATTTGACTATAATTGTTGTTGAATATTAAAAAAAAACTATAATTAATGAAAAAAATTGAGTATTCATGAACAAACCAATTATCAATACGAATATTATGAGAATATTAATGCTCAGTACTATTATTATTCTCCGAGTTAAAGTTTCTGAAAAGGTACATACTTTTATTACTTATGGTTTACTATGAATAGAATATAATTTTTTTTTCTATATTTTCTTATGAAGCGGTAACTTGGTGATGTGACATTATGATTTATAAAATAAAACAATAACTTTGTGTACTTCACTTTTATTTATACTTTAGCCGACCGGGTTTCGCTACTACCGTAGCTTCTTCAGGGCAGTATACAACTAAACTATAAACTTAGATGCACATGTGTTATACATTGTACAAAGTAAATACTCTTCCCGGTCAGCAGGTACCTGCTGATCTCCCACCCTTGGCCCTTCACTAGCCTGTTTGTATCAATCAACCTCAAAACTGATCAAAACCGATCGGCAATAGATTTGGAGAGTTTCGGTGGGGTTTGAAAAATTTAAACTTTGAAAATTATTTTAACTATGAAAGCTAACTTTAGAAAAAAAACGAAATATACTGGAATTTAAGTTAGTGTCATTATTGATAAAAAAAAATAAAATTGGAATGGAGTTCCTTATTGTGACGCAATTGCATTTTTACTCTAATCCACATTTTTTACGTTAACTCCACACAGGAGTAGCGATTTGTTCCGGCTCATTTTGGTGAGCCGTGAGCGTACGGCTCCTGGTAAATCGTACCACGGCTCAATTGAACCGTGACTCTTTTGACAAAACTTGGAACCACATAAGAAAGATTGTTTATTTGTCTACATATCTCATACGTTCAATAGAATTTTAACGCATTTCTATGATGACGCATCTTTAAATAAGGTCCTTTGTTCTAATTCGTTTACATAAAATCATCGTATCCGTGTCTAACTTCTACAAGAATGCGGTATCACAGTACGGTACATTTTTTTTGCGATATTTGTAAATACCTTTAATAAAAATAAATAAATAGCAGCAAAGCTACGAACTATTGCTACCAGAGCCATCTGTGTTAAATTGACTGTCTCCATGGTCGAGGGATAAGGATCTCGACTACGAATCCGAAGGTCGTGGGTTCAAATCCCGGCGTGCGCAAGTAAATTTTATTTAATAAATTTGTGCTGTTTCATAATTAAATCATTTCAAAATAATATACGAGTATAGAATATTTGCGCACGTTCCAGAGTGGAAGATGCTCTAAGTATCGCCCTGGTGAAAGACCACCATTCAGAATTGAAACGTTGCTTGAAATGGCTTAGCCATGTTTAGTGACCAGATCTGAATAGCCAGGTATTTCCCCACCTTCCTCTTCCTCTTCTCCTTTCCCTCCACAATACCTTCAGCCTCACAACATTCCTCAACTGGGGATGGCATAGTCTCACTGGCTCCAGACGGTTGGAAACAGTTGGGACCCTTGTGCGTTATTCATATCAAAAATTAAAAAAAACTATCAAACATATCATGAATACCGATGCATGTGAGATCGAAGATTGAGAGAACTCCCGATCGCAGTAAGATTGGTAGGGCTCCAGTTTTTGTCTTCAGTTTCTGAGACTGTCGACTTCGCAAAACATCCTTCTCACCAGAGATATCGTCAGAGTTAAAATTAGTTTTGTTACAATCGTTAACCGTAGAGAGGAATTCTTTGAAGCTATTTAATCCACCCCCACCCCCTCCCCTGGCTGATACGCCGTTTTAATAATTATTTCTAGGGAACTTTACTTATTAAGGCCATCGCAGAAGGAAGATAAAGGGTGGAGGTTGATTCGCTAACATTCTATCGGTATAGCAGAAAACGTCGAGTCGAACAAGGGTGCATTGTTTTCATATAGCATTTAAACCACAAGACTAGCTAAGTGATCGCACATTCGAAGATTTTAATGTTCCTGCATTAAAGACTTATTTGTGAAAAATTCAGTTATTACAAATTATAAAAGATAAATATTCATTCACAGCAGAAAATCGTACTAGATTTAAATGTATATTAAATTTTTAATTATTTAATTATTTTTATTGAGATTTAAAAACCTCATTGTAATATTTAATCATTGAAGAAAATAATATTAACACAACCTAAATGAAACATCAAACCGGAAAAAACAACAGAAAATAAAAAGATTTCAATCTCATCTGGGACTCGAACCCAGGACTTCTGCCTATCCGGGGCAACCGCTTAACCAAATTATCTAATGAGACCAGTTCAATTTATGTCATCTTTATCGATATCTGAAGATAGCTGCCAATAATACCAGTTTTCATAGTTAAAATAATTTTTAAGTTTAAATTTTTCAAAGCCCACCAAAACGCAACATCAATGTATAAACCCTGTACAAATCGCAAGTGCACTGTAGAATTTGGCAGTCACCTCTTGTCGGAGCCCCATAATATCTGAAAAAAACCCTTGACTCCATTGACGGGCGATCCGTTTGATTGTTGTCTTAACAAAAGGATTGCAATCTTTAGAGCACAGACGTCAGGTGCGAATGCTGTCCTTGTTCTACCGGTATTATAAAGGAAGATGCTCTGAAGAACTAGCGCCGATTGCTTCGGCACAATCGGGAAGGCGCGTCCAACATTTGTCACATGAGAACGGTTGGCTTCTAAGACTCGTTCTTGTGTTCAATAGCTCGGCTGTCGTATGATCTGTCACTTCGAGACCCAGGTTCACTCCTTCCTGTCCACTAAAAGACCCTCCACAAAGCATCTACAAAGATGATAAAGGCCTTGAATTATTTCCCTCAATATTTAACATGTATATTTTAACGCGGCATCACGTTCGTGGGTCAAATTCATTGTACATATAGTTTGGTATTACAGATCGATGAACCGGTGAATGCAATTTGTTATTCAGTAGTAATAATAAATACTCTATAACAATAGTTAAATAAAGTTTAATAAATCATCAAAATATTATTACTATATTTATACATCCAAGAAAGTAGAAAAATCATCAAAAGTTCAAGAATGTTCTCCCAACCCTTCAAGATTTGGGATGAAGGGTTGCAAAGGGGGGTGGGGGTAATGATAATTGTGAAATTCCACCCTAAGAAATCTGCTTCATCTTAGGGGTAAGACGTTAGACACATACCAAGGCTTCCAGGATATACAGCTACCTTAAACCAGTGCAAGGCCGGACTCTCAAAAGCCTTAAATCTGGCGCAAGGGTGGTCTAGTACAAAACAAAGCAAATACAAGTTGTCTCTATTTTTGTAACTGTTGATAGATGGTGGAATTCCGTTGTAATGCTTAAACTATGGTTTATATACAATTTTGGGTGTCGGGGGTAACAAACCGTGATTTACTTAAATGATATTTTTTAAATAATGTTATAGCGTGATTTTACAAAACGTGATAATTTTGAATTTAACTAACTAACCATCACGCCGTTTCACCGCAGTGGTAGGCAGAGAGGGCGGACCGCCAAACAACACGATCTGGGCATACATTGCTTCCTTCACATTCATACAACGCCTCATACATTCTCTTCTGTTTTTCCGACATCTGACATGGCCCGACTCAAGTATTTCATTCACTTGATCGTGCCATGTCTTCCTCGGGCGTCCCCGGGTTCTTCTTCCATTCACATTCGCGACATGCATTCTTATTACACTCTTCGTTCATTCGCTCTACATGCCCGAACCATTTAAGCGTCCTTCTTAATATCACTCATTACGCTTACATCAGCCTTGCATTCTTTATGAATCACAATATTTTTAACAAGATCATACATAGTTTTACCACACTGTCGTCTCAGAGATCTCATTTCTACGGCATTCAAAATAATTTCCTCAAACGATTGGTAACATTGCGGCGTCATTATTAATTAATGATTTTTTTTTTAAAAAAGGTTTAAAAATTTTACGTACAAATACAACCGATTTACAATTAAATAAATTTGTAATTTTAGAAATAAGAAAATGTTTAATAGTGAATTAAATTAAATAAATAATCTTTTTTTTATATAGTTATCGCTTGAATTTATTTTCATATTAATATAAATGCTTCCATGGTCGAGGGGTAAGGCTCTCGACTACGAATCCGAAGGTCGCGGGTTCAAATCCCAGCGTGCGCAAGTAAATGTTATTTAATTAATTTGTGTTGTTTCACAATTAATTAATTTAAAAATAATATATAGTATATTTGCGCAAGTTCCAGAGTGGAAGATACTCTCAGTATCGCCCTGGCGAAAGACCATCATTCAGAATTGAAACGTTGCTTGAAATGGGTTTTAACCGTGTTTGGTGACCAGATCTGAATAGCCAGGTATTCCCCACCGTCCTCTTCCTCTTCTCCTTCCCTTCCCAATACCTTCAGCCTCACAACATTCCCCAATTGGGAATGCCATAGTCTCACTGGCTCCAGACGGTTGGGAGCAGTTGGGACTCTTGTGCGGTATTCATATTTAAAAAAAAAAAAAATTAATTACTAATATAAATTTGTTATTTAATATTGTATAATTATTTTTAGTAAACATTTTTGATTAATTACTTAACTACTTTAATCAATTTTTATTTATGTTTATGATTTGTCTATTTTTACATTATTGTAGTTTAATTTTTATCATTTGTCTATACTTGAAATTATTATAGTATTCATATATTCCTGATGATGAAAGCATTGCTGCCTTATTTGTGTATTTTTATAAAGTGGTGTACACAGAGTACATTTTTTCATTAATTAATTATTCATAATATTACTTTATATCGATCTGGTTTCACAAACGATTTTTAATATGGGTTACAGTAGTTGTTTTTATTGAAAAAAAATTCTCGTCTTAGTCAAGGTTAACAGGATTTTCAAATTCTAGAAAAATCAAAACACCGGCACACTTTTTTAAAAATGATCTCATTTCAATCGATCATATTTTTAAAAGTGATCTCATTTCAATAGATCATATTTTTAAAAGTGATCTCATTTCAATCGATCATATTTTTAAAAGTGATCTCATTTCAATCGATCATATTTTTAAAAGTGATCTCATTTCAATCGATCATATTTTTAAAAGTGATCTCATTTCGATCGATCATATTTTTAAAAGTGATCTCATATCGATCGATCATATTTTTAAAAGTGATCTCATTTCGATCGATCATATTTTTAAAAGTGATCTCATTTCAATCGATCATATTTTTAAAAGTGATCTCATTTCAATCGATCATATTTTTAAAAGTGATCTCATTTCAACCGATCATATTTTTAAAAGTGATCTCATTTCAATCGATCATATTTTTAAAAGTGATCTCATTTCAATCGATCATATTTTTAAAAGTGATCTCATTTCAATCGATCATATTTTTAAAAGTGATCTCATTTCGATCGATCATATTTTTAAAAGTGATCTCATTTCGATCGATCATATTTTTAAAAGTGATCTCATTTCGATCGATCATATTTTTAAAAGTGATCTCATTTTAATCGATCATATTTTAAATAAATAAACTGCGGTTCAAATTCTTCACCGTAACAATAAAAACAAACAATTAGATAATTTAAAAGCACTTGAAATAAGAAAATCCCTAAATATTAATTCTAGTGTATTGAATAAACAATTAAATTTACCTTATAGTCCTATTCTAGTTTTTTTTTTCCAGTGAACCGCTGTTCCTCCAGAAAAAACCCAATTACCGGTTTTACTATTAATTGTTAGTTTTAATATTGTCCTGCCGAAGGAAGAGTACTTTCGAAACCATTCGCGGATTAAAACAACCATCATCACACCGGTTCGCCGCACAGGTAGACAGAGAGGATGGACCGCCAAACAACTCGATCTTGGAAAACACTTTTTGCTTCATTCACATTCATACATCGGACCGACTCAAGTATTTGATTCACTTGATCGTGCCACATTCAAATTTGCGTCAAATGTTCTCTTTACACTCTTTTCTTCGTTCATTCGCTCTACTTGCCCAAACCATTTAAGCCTCTCTTTTTTAATCTTACTCATTACGCTTAGATCCGTCTTGAATTTTTTACAAACCTCAACATTTTTCATACGATCTTACATGGTTTTCCAACACATTTGCCTCAGAGATCTCACTTCTACAGTATTTAGTCTACTTTCATCCGTCTTCTGCCAGTTCCATGCCTCACTGTCATACATCAGGATTGGTATCAGCACTCCATTGTGGACTGCTATATTTGTTCTTTGGACAATTTTTTTGTGGTTAACGGTGTGATGGTTAGTTAGTTAGTTAGTATAACATATTTATGTTTTTATGTTATATTTTGAATAAACTTTAATTATAAAAATTACGAAGCGTGGAGTCACCTATCCAATATGTGACAAGAAGTAATACATGTGTGTCACACCATCCAATAAAGACAGTATATTCCTTTGTTCAGTGACCACAATATAGTCCGTCCAGTATCCTCGGTAATCCCTAGCGCAGATATAGTCTCCTTATTAGACGTTTCACCCCCCTATTGCGTAACTCTGGACAAGGGGGTGGTATACGGTGAGGGGTGGGCGTTAATATTGAATTAACACCCCTAATAAACGCGTGTTTGTTGTAACTTACTACGTATTAGGCTGCTTGCCCGCAATGGTAAGCAGAGAGAATGAATTGACACCCACTCTTCAAGAATTTGTTTATTTTATTTGGTACACAATGTACACATTCTTTAGTTTTAAAAATGGTTTGACTGTCCAACTAGGTGAGCTGTCCCGTTTTAGGAGAGTCAAATTGAATATGAAGGGTAGAGAAGATGCCAATATGGTTTCATTTATTTATTTATTCTTAAGTTAAAAAAAAAACACAAAAACATTAGCCACTCATCTCACTAGGACAGTCCTGTGTTGAGATGAGCGGTTTCACAACTGTAGTGAAACGATATATCAATTTTTTTAATTTTTTTTTTATTAGTGTTTGAAGACTTGAACAAACATTACCTAGGATTGTATTTAATAGAAATTCCGCATTAGAATCTATTTGCTTGGAGCCAGTAAGACTACCGCATCCCCAATCGGGATATATTGTTGTGCTGAAGGGCATGGGAAGGGGAAGCAGGTGTTAAGGGAAAATTTAGGTTAGGTTAAGTTAAGATTGGGTACTTGGTTATTCAGATCTGGTCACTAAATACCACGAAAACATGTTTCTGAAATAAATTATTTATTCCTTCACGACTCGCCACCGAAAGAAAACACTCAAATCAATAATTTTCCAATATATCGCAGTCCGTTTCCAATATAATATTACATAATGTAGATTCGTCGGAGAAAGTGGTCGCTACAGAAAGGAGGGTTCTAGATACAATTACAGCGGGCATTAATACGTCACCCCCTTCCCCAAGCTATCCCACCCCCTCGGGAGAAAACCGTGACGTAATGGGGGGAGGGATCAGAAGGGATGGGGGGTGTTTGAGATCATATTGATGCTATTTCTTAGGTAATAAACTGAGCCGAAGTCGTGATAAATACCAACTCCCTCAAAGTTTTGTGTGGCATTAAAAGAAAATTTAATAATGGAATAACAATCAAAACCAATTTAAATTTTGTTTTGTCCTTTTCGTATAAATTTCCGTCAAATTTGATAAATCATTAAATCCACAGTTCGTTCTTATTAGTGCCGGGAAGGTTTAGAGAGTAGTTTGAATGAAATCCAATATGTAAAACTGTTGCTATAACGTTTTAAAATTAGTATGAAATAAATCGAACCCGCCATGTTGTATTAAGGGCAGACAATAGATATACCACTACGGTTAGCCACAGATTACACATTCAAAAGAAGAAGGTTTGTTTGGGTAGAATGTTTTCAAAATGGAAAACACAAGTAGGTACCCACTTTATTATCTAGATATTTTTTGTAAAAATATGTTTTGGAATGAAATAAAATTTCCGAATGAATATTTCTTTATTAATTGATAAACTAAAGTTCTTAAAAACTTAAGACAAGATTTTTGTGCATATCGCAAATGGTAACAATTATTTTTATAAACAATAATTATTAGCCTGAAACACTCATCCAAATTGAAAAAAAAACCTTTTCGAGCAAAGATAAATGTCTTTCAATTTGGATGAGTGTTTCAGGCTAATAATTATTGTTTATAAAAATAATTGTTACCATTTGCTATATGCACAAAAATCTTGTCTTAAGTTTTTAAGAACTTTAGTTTATCAATTAATAAATATTTGACAAGTCAAAGCAATTTTCACCAATAAAATGTAGACATAATTTGTCTCGACGCCATCTATTTGTGGGATTTAGCCGTTACAAGCCTTTGTCATACTAATAAAGTTGGTTGTTTACAGGTGAAATATAATAAAAAACAGTAATTATTGAATGAAACACTAGTATATATTGATTAACTTGGCGGGTTTGCGATAAGCCGACGTAGCTCAATGGTAGAGCATCTAACCGGCAATCAGAAGGGTGCGGGTTCGAGTCCTGTCGGCGACATTTATCTTTGCTCGGAAAGGTTTTTTTCAATTTGGATGAGTGTTTCAGGC
>JAHDVE020012336.1:0-40901 GCA_022606495.2 Halesus radiatus | reverse complement strand
TGATTTTGACAATAGATGGTGTTGCGTGTACACGATTGTTTGCGTCTCGGATAATTTATAAATAAGTAATTTAATTCTGTTTACAATGGAGATTAACAACATTAACAGTTATTCGAAAGAGGAATTGTCCGCTATTTTAGAGAAAAAAGAAATCGTTCCGGAGGCGACTCTTGCGGATATGCGGGCACAAGCACGTAAATTTAACGCGTCTCTTAAAGAAGAAGTTTTAGGTTCAAATAATAAACCCACGGAATCTCAGGTTACGAATATAACAAATAATTATTATTATTCAACAAGTGGCGAGATAGGAGTTTACAAATGGGATTTGAAATATGACGGAACCTCTGACGTCAGAGATTTCTTGTATAAGATAGAAGAATTGTGTAGAAGCAGGAGAACAAAAATAGAGGATGTTGTCCTCGGATTTGGTGATTTGCTGGAAGGAAAAGCAGCTACATGGTTTCGCTCTATATGTAAAGACAATCTGACGTGGAGAGATCTGCAGCAATTGTTACTAGCGCGTTACGAACGTGAAGATGCACAAGTGCAGGCGTCGCGTAACTTGTACAATATGCGACAATCATCGGACGAGTCGGTAGCAGATTTTGTCGCGAATTTAAAAATAGCTAACTCTAAACTTGTTGACAATTTATCCGAAATGCAATTAGTAAAACTAGCCAAGCATAGTTTATTAAACAAATATGCAAGTGTACTTGCTTCAAGTGACACTTCCGACTTTGATAAATTAGTTGCTGTCTGTGAACAACTAGAAATGTTTACTGCGAAGCCAGCAATAAACAACACGCATAAGGGAAATACTAACACCGCTTATTTTCATAAGAGAATTAATAATCAATCTCCTTCTTCTTCTTTTCCTGGGAATAGAGCAGATTTGAAATGCAATTTTTGTAATATACCGGGGCATACGTGGAATTTTTGTAGGAAGAGAAAATTAGGCAACAATTCTCGTAACAATAGTTCAAAAAAACTAAAGTACGGTTTTCACCATCTTGCGTACGAAGATGGGGGGAAATCGGCTGAAGTTTCTGGCAATCTAAGGTGTTCAGGAGCGCAAACGATGGACGCATCTATGCCTCTGGAACACAATAGAAATGACACAAGGCCTCATGTTAATATTGTTATTTCGAATAGAATTTTTTCATGTCTTTTTGACAGCGGTGCTTCTGTAAGTTGTTTTGGTGGAAACACTTACAAATATTTTGTTAATTTAGGATTAAAAATAATTAGTTGTAAATCATTCGTCACAACTGCTGATGGTAAGCGTCAGGATATTATTGGCACAATAGAGGTCCCAGTAACTTATAGGGAAACAACGGAAAAAATTATTTTCTTCATAATTCCTTCTCTATCAGCTACGATTATTTTAGGGGTCGACTTTTGGAAACAATTCCAATTAGCTCCGCAATTGTTCCCAAGGGTGGACAGCAGTAATTTGAAGAATACGGTGGGTGAGATTCGAAAAGTTACTGCAGCCAATTTTCTTACTTCCGGAGATAATCGTAAGCTGCAAAAAATACTTAGACAATTTGAAAACATATCTTTTGAAAAATGCGGATTAGGACTTACGCACCTAGTACAACATCATATCGAGACCACGGGTCAACCGATAAAACAACGATACTATCCTTTGTCTCCAGCACGTCAACGCCTATTAGACGCTGAATTGAAAGATATGTTAGCTTTGGGAGTTGTGCGTCCATCACGTTCGGCTTGGTCTAGCCCGGTTCTGTTGGTAACAAAGAAAGACGGTTCTGCGAGATTCTGCCTAGACAGTCGTAAAATTAATGGCGTCATTCGGCGAGATTCATACCCACTACCTTATGTATCTCGGATTGTAGATAAGCTACGGGGTGCGCGTTTCATCTCTTCTATAGATCTCTCGAAAGCGTTCTGGCAAATTGCTCTAGATGAATCTTCAGCTCCTGTAACGGCATTTGTTGTTCCGGGGTATGGTCTTTATGAGTTTACGCGTATGCCCTTCGGCCTAAAAAATGCACCTAGTGAATTGCAACGTTTAATTGATAAACTGTTTGGCCCAGAATTTGATGATAACGTATTTGGATATGTAGATGATTTAATATTAATTTCTGAAAATTTTGAATCGCACTTAAAGCTTTTGCAGAAGGTTTTCTATCGTTTAAAAGAAGCCGGACTAACAATAAACTTAAAAAAGAGCGAATTTTGTAAAAAGGAGTTAAAGTATTTGGGATATATTGTAGATTCGGAAGGACTGAGAACAGATCCCATTAAAGTAGAATGCATTAAAAATTACCCGATCCCGAAGAACTCAAAACAAATAAAGGCTTTCATAGGATTATGCGGTTATTATCGTCGTTTCATTAAAGATTTTTCCACGATAGCAGCTCCTCTGACTAAACTTACAGGATCAAGGACAGGAGTAAGCAATTTTGTATGGTCCAAGGCAGCGGAAAATTCGTTTAACCAATTAAAAGAGGCACTGACAACAGCGCCGGTTATTAACTGTCCGGACTTCAAATTACCATTTGTAATACATTGTGATGCTAGCGCAGTCGGGATAGGCGGTGTATTAACACAAAATTTTAATGGTGAAGAACACCCGGTAAGTTATTTTTCGCGTTGCTTAAACGTTCATGAACGTACTTATGGTGTTACGGAGCGCGAGCTACTTGCGGTTCTAGACTCTGTCACTCATTTCAGACCGTATGTTGAAGGAACACACTTTACTGTAATTACGGACCACTCGAGCCTACAGTGGTTAGTTTCTCTAACAAACCCCACAGGTCGTTTAGCTCGTTGGTCAACTCGTCTTTCTCAATTTTCTTTCGACGGTGTTCATAGAAAAGGTAAACTAAATACGGTACCGGACGCACTGTCGCGCATGGAGGTAGCATTAGTGACATCAACGGATATACCTACCACGATTCATTTAACAAACGATAAATGGTACAACACATTATTTACAAACTGTAAAAATTCACCCCAACGTTTTGTCAATTTTCAAATTAGGGGTAATGATCTCTTTAGGCATAGCAAAACTCGTTTCGCTCTTTGTGAAGATACGGCGTGGAAGCTGGTTGTTCCTTTTGAAAAGCGAACCGAAATATTAAAACAAGAACACGAAGCTGATCTTTCTTGCCATCCGGGAGTATTTCGAACTTACAAAAAGGTGCATTTACATTTTTATTGGCCAGGAATGTACCAGGATGTTAAGAATTTTGTTAATCGATGTAAGACATGCAAAGCACCTAAAATCAATACATCTGCGCCAGCGGGCATCTCTTCAAATCCTAAGATTGTAACCAGACCCATGCAAATGCTTTCAATAGACTTAGTCGGTCCACTGCCACGTAGTTACTCTGGGTTTATGTATATATTGTCAATCGTAGATGTGTTCTCTAAATATACCTGGATTTTTCCGCTTAGAAATGCTACCACAAAAAGTATTGTAAAAAACGTAGAACAGCACATTTTTCTTGTTCATGGCGTTCCACAAACATTTGTATGCGACAACGGTAAACAATTTATATCTAAAGAATTTAAACAGTTACTGTCTGATTATAATGTGCCCCCACCTTTTACAACGCATTTTACACACCTCAAAACAATGTCGTCGAACGCTATAACCAAACAATAGGTACAGCACTGTCTATTTTGTCCGAGTCTGACCAGCGTAATTGGTCCAGATTTCTGCCACATATTCAGTCAGCCCTAAATAATTCGGTAAATTTTGCAACAGGTTATACGCCTTTCTTCTTGATGACGGTCGTGAACAGGTCATTAATGGTAATTTTCACAAAAATTATGTCTCGACACGTATCGGACTCAAGTCTAGAAGAATCGAGAGAAAACTTTGCTAAGAAATTAGAGGACTTGGCTCCTATATATGAAAAAGTTTCAGAGGCTCTGTTACAGGCTTATAGAAAGAATGCAAAGCATTATAATTTACGTCGCAAATCGGTAAATTATGAGGTGGGAGATATTGTGTGGCGGAAAAATTTTGTCCAGTCCAGTGGACCCAATTTCTTTTCGCATAAATTAGCTCCGAGGTTTGTACAAAATGTTGTTAAAACCAAAGTCTCTAACTTAGTTTATACCCTTGCGGATATGCAAGGCAAAGTAGTAGGTAATTTTCATGTTAAGGATATAGTTCGTTTAGATTAAGTATTAGGTTAATTTTCTTGTAAGAAGCCAGTGTGGTAGCATGTGGGACTACCAACCCTTCATGTCGCTTCACTTGTTTCTTTAAAGGTGTTATTGTGGTCACATGTACTGGAGTTTGGTACCTTCAATACAGGTGCTCAGAATAAACACAAATTCTAATTTATTGATGATATTTTTTTTGACACTTATCCTCATTAGACTAGAATAGAAACATATTATTTGTTTCTCTGATCTTTTAGATCAGTGGCGCCCTAACAAAATAAACAACAAAAAAAAAACGGGGATTGATTTTTTTTTGTTGTTTTTATAATAATTTTGATTATTTTTTTTTACATAGGTACATACCAATAGTGTACCTCGAAAATTAAACTTAAGAATTTTCATGATATATACATATATATCGGATATTATTGTTGTCGCTACGGTATATCGGTTAATTACCTCTAATAATTCCGAATACTCTAAATGAAAGTTAAATCGGTTACCGGTCTGATGGTGTGTTACCTGACAATATGTATATATTTATAGTAGGTATTCTTTGTATTTAATTTGTTTAGCCATAGGTAAAATTATGCTTTTGGAGTGCACCGGAGTAAAAGTTAAATTAGAATTTTTGGAGATTACTACGACACACTCGAAAAGGATAGTTAATATATTCTGTCTGGGAGATTTTGAGCTACTTTCTTTCACACAGATAATAAAATAGTTTTAATTGTTAATTAGTAACTATAATGTTTAATGTATATTCTAAGTTTATAATTATGTCTAAAGTAAGTTGGTATCTCTTTCCTTAAAGAATATAGTATAGACATTTAGAAAGTATGATTTTTTTTGTAATAATATTAGTATTAAGTATCAAGTGTAGTACTGCTAATGCATGCACACAACAAACAAATATTTACCAATTTGGAGTAAACATCTTCTGCCTCCTTGAACAGGAGAAGATGATTAGTAGATAGTTTAGATCTAGTAATACCACTGTTTATAATATGTTGATAAGTATTTTTTAAGTTGATTTGTCCAATAGGTTTAGTAAATATGTACTATTTTTACACTGCTAACACCAGCGTAAATTTATCAAGTATTTTTGTGTAACCAGTGTCGATTTTTGATTAAAAAAAAATCGAGCACCAATTTGAAAAGATAGGAAGATGTAAAATTTCGAGAGAAATTGTACTTTGCAAGTTTATATATATAGATATTGACAAATGTACTTGTTTGAAACCACACGAATAGATAGGTATTGTAACATGTAAACCCTCATCTTTATACTATTTAGCAATGGCTAAATGACAACCAAATAGTTCTATAACTATACGACGAGGAAAATTTTTGGAGGTGAATACGCAAACTATCCAATGGATATTGGTATACTGTGTCTAATTCTTTAGATACATATATAAAAAAAAAAAAAAAAAAACCCTGTTGAAACTGCATGGTAATTGTAATTTTTTTTGTTAAGAGGAAGAGAGGATTAGTTAAGTAGGGTATTATTAATAATAAAAATAATTTTTTGAAAATTTTGAAGTGGGAGCTTGAGTTCTCCAAACCTCACAAGTGTTAACCTAGAGAAATTGACTCTCATAAAGTGAGGAAGTGTTTGGTTCATGTAACTTGTTTATTTTTATTTATTTTATAAGTTGCTTGAGGATTATAAGTATGAAGTGTTTCCTTGCTTTTCGGTTATGCTTAACCACCAATGTATCACAACTTGATTTTTTTTGTGTATTGTCATACTAAGATATACCATTTTGTTTGTCAATTTTGACTTTTGTTTTATATTGGTTGTTACTTGTTTTCTTTGTTTTCAGTTTTTTCTGTAATTGAAAGAGTAGAGAGGAAGGTTAGGTCAAATTTTACTTCACTTCGCGGCATAAAATTTTTACGGGGAAGCGGGGAATTGTAACGTAAATACTGACCCCGAGTCTATGATTGGGATAATTGTCTACGGAAGAGATTGGTGAGAGGATGTCTATGGGAGACGGCAGACGGAAGGGAGCAACTCAACATGGCGGGCGACATAACCTGACTGGAGCGGTCGTGATCGACGTGTGTTTTTTGGGAGAGATTATGTATTTGATTTTCTATTTTGTTTGACGTCGGAGGGCGTCTACTGAATTTGCCCGAAGTGGGTGTGTTTTTTGTTTTATTGATTGATCGATGGCCGGATTGTGAGGCGATGAAGCCAAACCGCGCGTGCCTGCTGCTGTGGTGAAAATCTCGGAAGAAGTGATGAGCGGACCAAAAAGGACATAAGGTAGCATCTGCATATTCCATTGTCTGGACCCCACGGAAGAGGCTATGGCGGATGGCGCTTCAGAAGAGTCGTCCTAGACTTCTTTTTGGAGATTACTACGATCGGTGAGCATCTGGACCTGGAGAGGCCTTCCATGATGCTGAGGAGAGGAGTCGGACCATGAGAGCCATCAATTATTGTTTGAACCTTTTCGTGTTGGGATCAATCCTTCTCTTTACTCTTTTCTTTGCTAAACCATGATAGACGTGGTTATAGAATCATTAAATTTATGTTCTTTCCTTTTACAAGGGTTTTATTTACTGTATCAATCAATACATCCCACTTCCCTGTGCTTCACCATCATTCTCACCCACGAATCTTGAGATGAGAGAACATTAGCCGTCGTATCATATATACGTTACAGGTTATTTGGATATTTGATGTGGCAGGTAATCCCAACCAACATCAGTTAGCAGCCAGCAGCTTAGCCATTCTTAGCAAAAATTTCCTAGTCAGTAGTAAGTTTTTTTTTTAACAACAGTTAATTTGCTGTTTTTCCTGCTGCCTACCCTGATTAAATACTCTGTGCGTGCCACTCCCTGAATTCCCTTCCTTCTGTCTAAATCATCGGACATATTTTAGAAAGTAAATTGATTATATTATAAAAATTCGTTTTAAAGATACAATAATCTGATTTTTTTAATTCTATGTGCTATAACTGGGAAAGTGCTTTTAGAACATACTCAGCCGACGATCAAACAAAGAGACTTGGTATTGTTACATGAAACCACCACTCTATACCAAAAGATGGGATAGGGTAAAAGAATTCGGTTCCTTAACCCTTTAGGTGCCACTGAATGATATATCGTTCTGATACATTATTGTACTTGAGTGCCACAGAATGATATATAGCTCGAGCCATAAAATTCGTCACGCGTTACTCACGGTTCTAAAATTATGTCACATTATTGAAAAAATGTGTCTGAAAATAAAATATATATATATTCATGGATTATCGACACTTCTCCAGCATTTTTAAAAAATACATGTGACACCTAAAGGATTAAATTTGCCTTATTTTTTTGTAAGTTTTACTGAGAAGGTACCTCACTCCTGCCAGTAACTTTTCAATGGAAAATAAGGAGAAGTAATGCCAGGGTTATTTATGGTTTGGTTGATTTTTAATTTTGGTAAACTAAATTGTTTACTAGTAGCCGAAACATACATTTTGCTGTGAAGTTCGTGACATCTATCCAGTGGGCTTGAGTTATATCAAGCAGCTAATCCGCTGCTTTTGTCAACATCTACAATTGCTTTGCATTGCTCAAAACATATCAACAGCAAATAATTGTCTTAAAGATCACATAATAAATGTTGACAAAGCATCTATGAGCCGCTATAACTCGGTCCTTGGGGGTAAAAAGGCAGTAAGTGTTAAAAATAACAGTTTGTAATAAAATGCATCTCCAGAAGATAAAAATTTTGTGAATTAACAAAATATCTCAAAACAAATAATGTATGTCATATTAATTCTGTGGTGTTTTGGAAAAGGTAGTTGAGTCAGTAAAAATCGAATTCTAATATTGATACAATATCACACAGTAAATTAATAAAAAAAATTGAAAAAATCGGTATTACGGGCAACAAACTTAATTTTTTTAAAAGCTACCTTAATGGACGCCAGCAACAAGTGAAAATAAATAACATTCTTAGCAACCAGTGCTCAACTGACTACGGTATTCCACAAGGAAGCATATTAGGACCGACTTTGTTCCTGTTGTATATTAATGACTTATGCAACCTCAATATTCAGGTGAAAATTGTTAGCTTTGCTGATGACACTGTCTTACTTTTTGAAGCTGACACTTGGCTAGATGTTTTTAACAAAGCTGAAACGGATATTAGAATATTTAAAAAATGGTTAGATATAAATACGCTCTCACTGAACACTGAGAAAACAAAATATGTCACATCAAGCATAAATATTACAGGTCAACCACATGACGATTTCTCTATTAAAATACATACATGTATGAATCCCAATGAATATTGTCAGTGCCCCTACATTGACCACACTAATCAGATGAGGTACCTCGGCCTCACCATTGATCCACACCTCAAATAGAATCTTCATACCCAAATCATCGTAAATAAAATAAGAAAAACCGTGCACTTTTTCAGAACCATACGAAACTTTCTCGACTTAGAACACTTGAAAATGATTTATTTTGCGGTCTGTCAATCTATTATTGAGTATGGTATCATAGCATGGGGAGGTGGTACTTCATCTGCACTAGACCCAATCATAAAGGCACAGAAAACGATTATAAAAATAATCCTTAAGCTACGTCTAATTACAGACTCTAACTTAATCTTTAATATAATGAGAGTATTTGACGTTCGGCAGATTTACGCTAAAACAATCCTCACTAATCTTTATTCAAACAAAAGTAAATACTATGAAAAAAGATTAAAAACTTGTATCACCAGAAATGCCAACAAAGATTTACTCCAAATTCCTGTAATTCATACTACTTTTGGGCAACGGAATTTTAGGTACTTTGCGACAAGAATTTACGACATTCTTCCATAAAAAAATCTGATTCACAAAAAAATTCAAACACAATTTAAAAAATTGGATTAAAAGTAATGATAGGGCATTCACCGGTGCACTCACCCAAATTCGAAATTATTGATTCAACGATTTACGAAGCATATCTTAATATAAGTATATTTTCATAGGTATTTTAAAACTATAAAATTTGTTTAATTAATTTGAAAATTACTGCCTCAACACAGGTTAGCCTAGTGAGGCGGGTTATGTGAAACTTCTACTATAACTGTTATTATATTATTTTCTATTTTACTTTATAAACCACTGTACACTTACATTATTATATTATACATGTCTTTTAGTTATGGTTAAATTTAATTACAATAAAGATATTTTTATTATTAATTTTATTTTTTTTTATTTACATAGAAAATAGAGATAAGGCCACCAGAAAAATTATGTTCCGAGATATTAGTTGTTGACATGCAGAGATGAGTCATATTTTTTAAATATGTGTTCATGTGTCGAAACCGATACCAAGTTATTAATAAAGTAACAAAAATGTATATTGTGATTTAAAACTCTTCAAACACAAAACATCTCGAAATTGTTACATAGTTAATGCCCAAAAAAATAATTAAAGTTGTCTATGTTTACCAAAACATTTGTTTTAAAATATTAACTTGGAAAACTGAGACTTCAATAATTGCTGTATTCTGTGGGTCGAGAAACAAAATACTTTACACTAATATTATATATAATATTTTTCATTACAATTCTCAGATCTGACAAAAAATCTAGATCTCAAAATCGACTCCTCTGTAAAGTTTACTAATATTGACTGATCTCTCTTTTCCAAAACACTGCAGAAAATATACTTTATATTCAAGTCTAGAACAAATGATAATCTAGAAGAAATCTTGGAGAACCACAAATATTTTTTGTGAATTTAGAAAAGGTAATTATTTTTTTTTCTTTATTTTCATTATGCGATTTACGAATTGGAAAGTGGGCTGTTAATCATAGTACTGTAACGCAGGGGTTCCTGAACTTTTTCGGTCACGGAACCCGAAAGAGCCACTTGAATGTTGGCAGAACCACAATTCAAAAAAATAAATATTTTACCCCTTCCTAAATATGTAATTCTAAAAGTTGGACAGTCTGCACATAACGTTATTAAAAATATATTTTTTGGGAATGTTATGAGTCCCGATTTACCTGAGCTAATAAGACGATGGCACCCACAACCGGGGTATGTTGTGAGACTGCAGAGAGTAATATATGAATTATAATATTCACAAAGGCACTAAAGAATGTGCCGCAGACGAAAATTTTGCAATTTTTACATTTCTTCTCTGCGGTAATTTCCCTGAGCCAAATAGTACCATGGCATCCTCAATCGGGATATGTTGCGAGATTGAAGGGCGTGGCATATGAGTTATAAAAATCACGAGAACGCTGAAGAATTCACAGTAGATGAAAATTATTCAATTTCTGCTCTTCGGCAATTTCCCTGTGCTGATGGGACCTTGGCATCCTCAACTGAGGTATGTTGTGAAACTAAAGGGAGAGAGAGGCACATGAATTATAATATTAATTTTTAAAAATTTCTACGTTCAGGGCAAACCACAAAATGCTTTCGTTTTTATCCTGAAATATTAAACAATGTGTAATTCTGGGGATATGAATTAAAACTCTTCTCCGAGGTCAAACCAATAAATGCTGTCGATTTTTATCATTTGGAAGATCAGATTCCAAAAAATGTTCGGTTCCAAATCTATCGGTATCAGGACTTACCAAAATTTTGTTGAGCCGAGTAGGATCTAAATGTTTACGAAGTTTTCCCTAAAACTTCTTGTCAAATTCCTTATGTTGTGTTTAATAGTGACGATTCGGATTATATTCCATTGCCACTGAAAACATGTTAACATTTTTATGCAAAGAATAAATATTTGTCTGCCCATTGTGTTTTCAATGTTTTTGTCTTCCGTTCTTTTTCACTTGATTTATTGAAAACTTTTATTTTTATTTTATATTGGTTTTAAAATTAGGTTTAATATCTGAGAGCTGAATTCATAGACTTAGGAAACCGTTGTCGAACCTTGGCGACCCCTCTGAGGGAAACAAAAGTTCAGCGGAACTCACTTCGGGTACCGCTGCTGAATTATGAATTTTTATATAAATTAATCAATTTCCATGACACAAAATGTTTTTTTGTTGAAAGTACGTCTTTTATAATTATTGTTAGTAATATTATGCAGTGGCGTACAGTCCATAAAGGCTGAAAAGCTGTGCCTACCCTAAGAAAATGGTACCATAAGAAAAAAAATTAAAATGCCACAAATTTCTGATCAAAATATTTATTTTCATGAATTTTGTAAGGAACTTATATGCTTATTTATTCAGTTAATAATAATAATTTTTGAAGATTTTTTGTATGCATATAAGGATCTATAGACAGCCTCCGCTGTAGGGTGGTTATGATCCTAGGCTTCTAATCCGAAGGTCGCAAGTTCAAATCCCGGTGTGCGCAAGTAAATTGTGTTATTTCACAATTTATTCATTAAAAATAAAACATAGTATAAATATTTGCGGCACATTCCAGAGTGGTAGATACTTTCAGTATCGCTCTGGTGAAATATCACCATTCATAATCGAAACATTGCTTGAAATGGCTTTATCCGTATTTGGTGACCAGATCTGAATAACCAGGTACTTCTCCACCTTCCTCCTCCCCACTAACTTTAGCCTCACAACATACCCCAATTGGGGAAGCTGTAGTCTCACTATCTCCAGATGGTTGAAGGCAGTTAGGGTGGAAAAAAAAGAGTTACCCAAAATAGCAGTCCCTCACAAGGACAAACTGTTATCTCTGGTTAGCCCTAAACAAAAATAAAAAACAGAAATCCGATATAGAAAACTCAAAGGAGTACGTAACTTGGATAATGTGTGCAACCGTTTTTTGCCTATCCTGAATAAAATTGTTTTTCCATATAGGTCCTTCTTCTGGAGATGTCTACAAGGCATGATTCATCGTCATTCGATTGTCTACAAATTAAAATTTTTGGCGTTGGAACCGAGGGATAAAATTAGTTAGGTACCCTACCTATAACCTAATATTTTATAGCTTATTTTTGCAAGCCATTTTTAAAAATAGAAGTATATCACTCATGGATGAAGTCAAAAAACAACAATTTTTCAATTGTGATGATGTACCTACGTGAACTTTTCACGCATTCTATAATATCAAATACTGTAGAAATATGACAAAATGTGCAGCTCCTGACATTTACCATACATTGAGATGGTAACATGCTACACCAGCGACCCTAGTGGCGCGAGTTGGCGGAATTGGGTTTTTCCATACATTTTAATAAATTTTCTGTGAAATGTATTCTTAATAAATTATAGAATTCGAAAATTAAAAAATAAATAAATTGGTAGTCATATGGCAGAAGGTCCCATCTGCACTTTTTTTCGTTTTCAAGTTTTCTTTTAGAAACATTCCAAAATACTCCTCAAGTGTGGCGAATACATCTGTCAGTAGTCTACAATTAAGTTACAAAGAATAGAAGGCAAAACCCAAAGAAACGTCAGTTTTTAATTTAATTCAGTGAGAACTGTAAATATAAGAGGGGAAAAAGATAAATTTAAAGGAATGAAATTTTCGATGCAAAGGTTAAAACTAATCAATGGTCAATAATAAAATATTTTTATTGTTTTGTATGCTCCATGATACGAGGCATTTGAAAAATCACCAAAAAAATTTGATGGCAAAAGAGCTCATTTGCAATATTTTATGAAAAATCTCTATTACATTAGTAAAGAAACAATTATTTTCGAAAACCTAATAGACAACTCATGCTGGGAATAAATTGGATTAAAACGAGAGAATTGATCTAATATGTCAGTTGGAGGATTGATCGAAATCTTATTTTTGCTCTCCTGAACAATATTGATGTATAATAGTCTGGACCTTTTACGCCCCTAGGGGCCTGTATTGCTATTATGATAAATATTTTATTCTCTTTCTGAACGTTTTTTGCCACTATACCCACGATATTATGTTTCAGTTTATGATAACCTTAAGGTTTGTGTTAAATTTGGTTAGGTTTTGTAGGTAAGTTTCGGTTAGGTACCTGTAGTTGGTTAGATTCGGTTAGGTTGGACTAGGTTAGGCTCAGTTGGGTTGACTGAAATGTGCGGGTAAATTAAATTAATAATAACAGCTCTATGTATTAAGTCGTACGTGACAAATTAATTTTGATTTATAATTTTTTGGAAATAATAAAAATAAATAAATTCAAGTATCTGTTTGCAAGCACAAAATAGTAATATAATTTAACCAGCTCCGTTGGGTGAAACAGGAAAAACGCTCGTCTATTATTATTTAGATATTTGGTATAAAATGAAAATTCTTTTTATATCCAGATCTGAATAGCCAGGTATTTCCCCACCTCCATCTTCCCCTCCCCAATACCTTCAGCCTCACAACATTCCCCAATTGGGAATGCCATAGTCTCACTGGCTCCAGACGGTTGGGAGCAGTTGGGACTCTTGTGCGGTATTCATATAAAAAAAATATATATATATTCAAGGTGTTCCAAACAGTTTCTGCTACTAATTCCAGATTACAAAATTTTGCAACTTTACGTCTCATTAAATTTCTATTTTGCAACTCAAAAATAGAAATTTAATGAGACTACACAACCACTCAATGCTTCAATTGCCGTTGTTTCGGCCATGCCAAAGCTGCATGTAGATCTCCTGCCAGACGCTTTTAGACGGTAAGAATGACTTTATGCATGTTTTTGATCACTTTTCTGTCACATGTTTTTTTTTTAATTTCTCTGGTACTTACCTGATTTTGAGTTGAGTACGCTTATGATATTATTTTTATAAAATTTATTATCTCTTTGATGAAAACAGATTGAAGGCATATTATTATAGAACAGTGATGCACAACCCGCGGGCTGTATGCGGTCTGCGAGCCCATTACGTCCGGGCCGCAGGGCAGTTCATGCGGCCCACTTGGCTAAATAAACTAACTAAAAATGAACTGCATTAATTCATTGATTAAACGATGGACCTAGAATAATTTTCACTTGCGGAGTTTTTATGGCGCACTATAATTGTTATTTTGAATGTGTACCAATTTTATAAGGGTTCACAACCAAATGTTGTTTCTGAAAACATAGAAGTAGCGGAAATGAGTTTTTATGTATTTCTTATTTAATTGCAATCATTCTAATTTCCAGTTGCTATGATCAATATATTTAACGGTTTCCATTCTGCTTTACAAAATATGAACGGTTATCGCGACAAACTTGTCTGTGTTCAATATTTTGTATCAGCAGTATATATAGTATAAATATTCTTTAAAATTTTAGATTGATAAAAATCAACCTCATTTATTGGTTTGAACTTGGAGACGGATTTTTTTTTCTCACTTTTTTTATGTGCTTTATGATTGCTAAGATGCAAAACACTGCTACCTGTTGGTGGTCCGGAGACCGATAACCGAATCCCCTCCAGCAGCTTCGGTATTAGCGTGAGTGAGATGGCACGCATCACACACACCACTGTTCGTTTAGAATGGTGGAAACGTGTAGCTCGGGAATAGTTATAAAAAAGTTTTTTTTTTGTATGATAGATTGTGTTTTTAGGTTTTGTAGGAATACAAAAAAATATCAAAACTATAAGATCTCTTATTTCAAATAATACATGGAGGAGAGCAATTTAAGAGATTTTGACTACCGCTCCTGGCAACGGGAAAGTTAAATGGTTACTGTTTTACAAAATACAAAAAGGTTACCCAACCAAAGTTTATTTAAAAACCATGACTTATAATTTTTTTTTTTAAAGAGTCC
Organism: Halesus radiatus; assembly: GCA_022606495.2. Classification (NCBI taxonomy): domain Eukaryota; kingdom Metazoa; phylum Arthropoda; class Insecta; order Trichoptera; family Limnephilidae; genus Halesus; species Halesus radiatus. The sequence continues at coordinate 26,077 of JAHDVE020012336.1, read as the reverse complement.
CAACTGCTCCCAACCGTCTGGAGCCAGTGACACTATGGCATCCCCAATTGGGGAATATTGTGAGGCTGAAGGTATTGGGGAGGGGAAGGAGAAGGGAAGGGGAAGGTGTGGAAATACCTGGCTATTCAGATCTGGTCACCAAACATGGCTAAAAGCCATTTCAAGCAACGTTTCAATTCTGAATGGTGGTCTTTCACCAGGGCAATACTGAGAGTATCTTCCACTCTGGAATGTGTGCAAATATACTATATATTATTTTTAAATGAATTAATTGTGAAACAGCACAAATTAAATAAAATTTACTTGCGCACGCCGGGATTTGAACCCGCGACCTTCGGATTCGTAGTCGAGAGCCTTACCCTTCGACCATGGAGGCATCTAAAGATTCAGCATTAAGTTATTATGAAAAGTGATATTTTAGGTAGGTAGATACTTGTATTTTTTTAAATCTACACTGGCAACACCACCGACTGTAAAGTTAACCATGTCAAGCTGTAGGTACACTACCCCCTGCGGCCCATGAACATATTTAAAACTGATAAATTGGCATTGGCCCTCCGGCTAAAAGGTTGTGCATCACTGTTATAGAAGATGGATTATAGATGATATTGTGACATTGATAGTGGACTAGGTATCTCAAGTATGATACTATTTTGCCGTCAGAAATAAAAACACTGTGTCTTCCTCGAGAGTCTCCAGGAAGATACTGTGTTATAGATATTTTTACTTACCACAGCAGTATTGTCCTTTGCTGTATGGAAGGGCGACAGATTACTTTTCAAATTATAAAACCATTATCTACATTTTAATTAATTTAATTGTATATTAATAATCATTTACTAACATAAACAAAGTCATCCACAACAGTAAAGTTGTGTAAATACGTTAACTATTAATCTGATACTGCACTAGGTAAAAAAAGATAAATTTCTACACAAAGGCAGGGTTTTCTAAAAAGAGGGAAGCAACAAGAGTGAAAATTTCAAAATACGAATGAGAAAAAGAATGTAACAAATTTCCTAATTACGTAGAACAGTTTTTAACGGAAAATAAATGCAGTTAAATAATAAAGGTATTATAATATTAAATAATGTATTATTTTCTTTAACATCAAATTTTAAGTTGCCATATAGAATTATTACTACAATTTAATAAAAATTATACATATTTTATAAACACATTTTTGTAATAATTTGCAAAGGTAAATAAATATTTTTTAATGAATTAAATAAATTCTGCTTTTAATAATCCCATATGCAACGCAGAATATACCCTATTCAAAAATTAATTCTTCTTTTAAACATTCCAGTTTATGCCCGTTGATTACTAAGAATCTCACATCATTTCAATCTCAAAAACACTTACAAAAGGTTACAGAAGGTCAGTTTTCTTTCGTAGTGTTTTGTATACAAGATTCTAAGCAATATAAATATTATGTACTATCTAATCTGGTGTGGGATCACTACGATTTACTCCACAAGCGGCTCAATGAAATATAATGCTTACAGCTTATCCCTATTGAATTCAACTGAGACTCCAAATCATAATGAAATTACAACAAACAAATAAGACATTTTTTGTTTTTTTGTTAATAAATATTATGGGACACCTAAATAATGACCTATCCAAATAGTCTAGAAAAATAAGTAAGTATACATTTTCAGTGCAATGGATTGCTGTTTTCTTTTTTAGGTATTAAAAGTAGGTATTATTTTTTTAAATATATGTGTATTGCTACAGAGATTTATGTTAATCTTTATACTTTTACATAATGATGCTGATTGAATAAATGTCTGTAGAGATTAATATGCTAAGGCATCTTCCGTATTGGTGAAATACATGAGGCGAAGCAAGCATCGGGTGCATTAAATTGTTCACAATACATTCTACATTGCCCCTGGCATCTAGTCATAGTCATATCGGCGATGCCCGAGATTCAATTCACGAGATCAAAACCAACCGAGGCAGAGAAATAAAGGGCCTGTCAAAGGCAAACTCTTTGTCTGCAGCAGTTAGTTAATATGGCTTTAAGAACCCGCCTAGGAAATCTTGGGCGTCGCCCATAGCTATGTAAGTACATCACTGATTATATTTTTTTACATTTAAAATTATTAAATTCAATGCATCAAGCACGATTCACAACAAATTTATATATTGAAATATCTTTCTCATCTAAAGTAATCTCAAATATGAATATATTACAATGTCAAACTCAAGGATTACGGCTGTCGGCCAACAGATTCTGATTCCTACTCTGTGCAAGCTGACATTATAAAACACTGATACTGGCAACTAATCATTATAATTAGTTAAATTAATATATTTGGCACAATAATCCATCATGGCAAATGTTGTGAAAACACAAAACTTCGCAATTTAAAAAAAAGTATTGATTTATTAGTATACGATTATTAAAAAAAAAACTAAATTATTTCTCCAAAATAAGATCCGGAATCCGGTGATGACCAACATTATTTGAGGATATAAAAAGCTGTATTTTTGTTCTCAGTGTAGAAATATCATTTGGAGAATTAGGTCAGACCAGCTGTGTTCATTTCTTCAAATGATATTAATCAACCGAGATCAATACATATACAAGTACAATGGCATTCTTCTAATGTAGGAAGATTACAGATTATTATTAAATCAATGGTGAATAATCAAAGGGAAATCAGAATCCGGCCGGCAAAAGGACGCATAAACAACCTATTAAATATTGATGTACTTTACAATTTGATGATTGTTATGAAAACATGGGTGGCACCCAACCAGCGAGTGTTCAAATCAGTTCATTAATATTACTCTAATTTAAAACCCTTGGATGAATTCACATTCTTACCCTTTTCAATTATTTGTTTGTGTGTAATATCAAATTACCAAACAATTATTATTCAGGTCTAATTTTGAAAGATTTTTATGCCTTTCTCTACAAAATAAATAATGCCATTTCAAACCAAGGGAATTTAATCAAAAATACTCTTTAGATTCACATTCAAGATTCCACTGTAGAAATTTAAATGAAAGCTCTGGTGTTTGGACATTAATCAATAATGCCAAATTTTGTTATATTATACTTTCTTATTAATTATTAGTTTGTTTAATACTTGTATTTTCAAAGTGGGCCATGTTTATATAGTAAGAAATACATATAAAACCCATGGTGAAATACAATCGGAACCAGGAGAGTAGGCACAAACTATAGTGCAGCCCTTGGGTCGGGTTCAGGGAAATAATCTATTTGGAATACCATTAAACAGAATATTTTTGATTAGTTGTTAGTTGTTATACGGACAGGGAGACAAAACTGTTGTACTGAGTGATGTTTCTCTTCAGGATGTCTGCGCACGGCCCCAGCACACGCTCGAACCTAGAACAAGCGTAACACTTATGCATTAGACGTCTCTTGCAGCAATTTCTACTAAGTATTAAAAGGTTTTTTTAATCAAATTATCATAGATTTTATCAGTCTTATGTTCAAAGTTCTTTTGATAAATGTTGCTTATAATGATAAGTATAATGGAAGTAGGAGGAATTCAAATATTGTTAGGTTATTATTCGTAAACTGGGAATAGTTGCGTATCTTTAAAAAAATTTTTGGGGGTTATTTTTTTAGTGAGGATTTTTGAGTAGAGTGGCAGGAGTCATAAAATGGGATTGAATAAGAAGCTCAATGACTATTTGAGTATTTTTTCTAAAATGTGAATACCGCACAAGAGTTCCAACTGCTCCCTACTGCCCAGAACCCGTGGGACTATGGCATCCCCGATAGAGGATGTTGTGAGTCTGAATGAAGTTGAGAGGAGAAGGAGATGGGGAGAAGGAAGGTGCGAAAGTACCTGGCTATTCAGATCTGGTTACCAAATATGACTAAAGCAATTTCAACCAACATTCTGAATTATTCAAGTCTTATACCGGGGTGATGCTGAGAGTATATACCACTTTGAAACGTGTTAGTATGATATTCAAATATGAAAGGGAAGAAGCGTACCTAGCGCGGTCCAGTTTGACGCACTTGAGGGGGCCCACGGCCCGGACGGTGGCGGCGCGTGGCCTATCCAGCAGCAGCGCAATCTCCCCGAAGTAGTCACTGGCCCCCAGGCGGCCTACCTCCATCTCCTCACGGGGGCCGGAGCCCTCGGCGCGCTGCTGTAGGACCAGGGCACAACCTAAACATAAATAAACCACACAATATTAGAATATGATGAAAATTAAAAAATTGACCAATGTCTTTTACCAGTTCTCTGAATGCGATTTTGTACAGGAATACAGTTTAGGAAAAATATAAGACATTTCTTTACTACTCTCATATTATGAATGGTATTTTAACAATATCTAATACAAACCATTTTTTTAGGTAAAAAAAAAACAGCAAGATGAATACAAAAATAAAAATCTAAATCCAAAAATAATCTTTGTTTGGTTAGGTGAAGCATTTTGTGTATATAAAGCCGGGTCCTACTGAGCTCGTTTTTTCAAAACTTTATACAAAAACAAAACATTAGGGCGTGGCCATACACATTTGTCTATGCATACTAGCGATGAATCGTTCATGAACGAACTGGTCATTTGTGCCGTCTCATTTTGATGAGTCTTAAGCGTACATCTCCTGATAAACTGTACCACGGCTCAATTGCACTGTGATAAACCTTGGAACCACTTAAGAAAGATTGTTTATTTTTCTACATATCTCATATGTTTAATAGTATTCTTACGCATTACTATGATGACACGACTGTGGGACTTGCAATTAATATTTGGCGCCATGACGCATCTTAAAGCAATTGTTTTCAAGGACGCATTCGTGTGTAGAGATAAGAATAATTACTGCTTTTACATGTATAGGCACTGTACAATACGTGAACGGCGCCTGACAGTCTGGCATCTGTACGTTTTGTACCTACCTATACGCTGGGCGCTGGGAGCCGTAAGAGCTGGGAGTCGCATGAACTGGGAGTCAACTCTTAAGATGTGCCGGCTCTTAAATGAACCTTCGTTTAATTGAGTCGTATGAAAATATTAAGCTAATACCATCACTCCCGCTCTTAACAAAATGAGTCATCGCTAATGCATACACAATGTTTTTACTTTCCGTGGCCGATGGAAAACATTTGTGTGCAATGTTTTTTATGTAAAGTTTCAAAAAAACATTTGCAGGAGACCCGCTTTAATAGAGTAATCATAGTTATGTCAAACGAAAGGGACCCAAAACTTAATGACAAAATATATTTTGTCAATGTTATATACTTAAATTACATTTTTCAAAAACATAATTTATTACAAAATTATCATTTTTGCACTTATCATTTATTTAACATATTGACCTTAGATCACCCATTTATAGCCAGAACATGCAGACCGATTGAGTTATAAATTAACACTGATAGTGACCCTATGGCTGAGATCTCTGTCGTAAAGTCTCTTTCTTAACATGCATCATTTACGAGAATGGATAAGTTTCCGAAACGGAAAGGAAAACAATAGTTTTTGGGCATGAAATGATTTTTTTCTGCAGTTTCCTTCTACCTCGACATATTTAGACCAACGCTTCTCGAGTGCCATTGTACCATGTCATTAGAACAAACTTTTAGCATCAATGACTTTTTTTTACATTAACTCCACACAGGAGACCCTGAGGAAAATAATTTCCCTCAGGGCCTATGTCACCTTTGAGGATGCTGTGTGGATGGTTTTTTGGGGACAGGAAGGAGTGAACATGGGTCTTGAAGAGACCCATTTTGTAGGAGGGAAGAAACACAGAGGCCGGCAAATCGTTCCACAGCCAGGCTATTGAACTCCAGAAAGAGTCATAGAAACGACCCGTTCTCATATGTCAAATGTCCACCATGTACAAAGGTTGGGCGCACAATTGGTGTGCTTCCCGACTATGCACTGATGCGGAAGCAGAGTATTTTTGCACAAAGTCAAGGGTTTTTTAAGGTATTTTGGAGTGCCAAACCAGAGTCGGCTGCCAAATTCTACAGTGGGGCGCACTAGCGATTTGTACAGGGTCAGCAGTTGAGTACTATTAAAGTATCTGCGGGCCCTGTACAGTACGCCCAGCTTCTGAGAGGCTAACTCGACTCTGGCTTTGATGAAACTCCCGTGCCCGGTCACTTAAAATTACACTAAGCATATGCAGCAAAATCTGTCGAATGAGGCAGATGATGCAGTAATTCGAAGCCTAGTTCATGGATTTTGGCCGTTGCAACAAATACCGTGTGAACCAGTGAGTTGTCTTAATGAAACAGAACTTTTTCTTGACCTTTCTCGTTGATGTCATCGCTCAAACTTTACAACAAGCCTGCGTAATACACACAGTTAATGGTTTTTTCTTTTTCAACAAAATCAACAAAAAATTATTCCGCAGGCATCGCAGAAAACAGTCGCCATCACTACCTACTGACAAAAACGCCTTTGCTTTCTTTGAGGCTGGTTGGCCACTTCCCGTCAATTTTTTTGACTACTCCTTGGTCTCTGGTGTGTAGTGGTGGATCCAAGTCTAGTAAACTGTTGCGACATGATGCAAAAATTCAGTTAAATCACGCTTTAAATGTTCCAAACAGTCGGTTGAAACATCCATCGACATCGACGTTGCTTCTGAACAATCGTGAGCAAATGCAGCACAGCTCCTTCATCCCCAAATGCTACTGCAAGACACTTAACACAAGTGGAAAAGTGATGCTTACTACCTCCGCTATATCACTCGGCTTCAAACATCGGTTATTCAAAACAAATTATGTGAATTTATAGTATCACTTCTGAAGAACTGTGCTAATCGAAGGTGAAAAGTCTTCAAAAACAGCTTTTCAATTTAGCTTTTATCTGAGATGCGGATTTCCCTTTTAAAAAATAAAATTTGATGAAAGCACAAACCTAGCATTATGCAAAAAATTAAAAACTCCTCCACTTCCATGAGCTGCCACACAAACACAACGTGCTGTAATGTGCCAATATTTGACATTTGTTCATGTGAAGGAATTAACTCAAATTGAAAAAATTGAATCTATTACCGCTATTTACCCATTGTTTCAGGAACTTATCTAACCACCCTCATACCCGGCTGCGCATTACATCTGTTATTTGGGCTGGTCTTTTACTGGTAAATCATCCTTTCAGTCACAAGCAGTGACTGCCGGCATACAATCTCATGTTAAGGGTATTTTACCACCTCTGAGTAAACTGTTGAGAAACTACTCGTCAAATAACTTTAATAAGATGACGGCAAAAACAGACATTAACTTGACGGGTAGCATTACTCAGGAGTGGTGAAACAGATAATATACGCTAATCAACTGTTTACTCAGAGGTGGCGAAATGCCCCCATTGTAGACAGAATCTTCATCAACTAAGCTAGATGAAGTATATTCCGGAGTTCTTACCTTCGAGAATAATGTAGAAGTCGTCTCCGGGCTCTCCCTGTCGCACAATGATCTCGCCATCTCCGAATGAAACAGGCTCCAAAGAATCAGCCACGGTCAGACGCTCCCACTTCTCCAGACTCTCTGAAACATTGAATAGGCTCAAATGAGAACATGAAACTGCTTCCTAAAACCAGATGAGGGAAACTACATGCATTAGAAAACTTGCAAGTTTAGAGTAAAACAAGAGAACATAAGGCCACTTGGGTATCCCTTTAGTAATAATTGGCTGAAAACTAAAAGAATGAAACCATAAGCCCCTAGATTTTTCAATACCCATAAATCCTGTTGAAAAGCGAGTAAGTGGGTACAGTTGCGAGTATCGAACTGTCCGACTGGTAACCAAGATCCTGCCCACCATGCTAGTGATTGTTGTTGAAGGGAATTTTCAATGGTAATTATGGTAACCATAGTTAGCGCCCTTGAGGTGATTTTTCAGAAAAACGCCACTGTACAAATCATCCAATTATTATTATTATTATTATAAATCCATGTTCAGATTTAACTAAAGCAAACCGTAATACAGTTCTAGTTCCTAAAATTCGTTAGATTTACTGGTTTGGTTTTCTGTTACGTCACAATATAAATCTACCACCCCTGAGGCTCCACAGTTTGGTGTGGGTGCGAGCAGTGGCACTGACGTCAGAATGAATAGACTTACCTTAATGTACCATTTCGACGGCTGGAGGCAAAGGTCACGTGACAACTATTTTGGCACCAGCCTAGTTCACTACCATCCACATTTGATTTTGACTGTGGTAAACAAATTATAAAACATTTATAAAAGAGTCTAACAAAATAGTCAGATTTTGTATACAAGCTGAACATTTTTACTTTTCTGTTTTACTTAAATTGGCAGTACACCCAGCTCGTCTTCCGTATTTTAGTTTCTTCCCCTCTTACGTGTTAGGGCATCTCTATGTATTATTCGCTCTGTGGGGCAGTGGTCAACAGCCACTAAGTAATACATATTTCCTCGCTTCCAATTCAACTCACCCAGGATGGAGACCCTAGACAGGAACTCGTCGTACATCTTCCTTTTGCGGATGGTGGAGCCCATGAGGATGCGGCGGTAGGAGTCGCGGTCCAGGCCCCACAACTTGGTGTGGGTGCGGGCGCGTACGGTGGCTGCACGAGGAGTGCCGTAAATGAGGGCCAGCTCACCGAAGCTGCCGCCGTCGCCGATTGTAGTCACCATCTCACCATTCACGAAAACCTGGAATTACGAGGAAGGCTGTTGTAGGCAATATGTCAGAGTAAAAGTAATCAAATCAGTAATCAATGAATATGAAGAATAATGTGTAATCAGGAATCAAAACCGGCCAGGAATTATTATTAGCCTGTCAATTTTGGCAAGGAAAATCATTTGAACAAGGCATGCCGATTTAAGGCTGCTCTCTGACGGTCCGGTGAGGAACGAACTTTTCACTCGCTACTGGAGACACTGCGCAGAAAAGTCAAATTTGCTAAAGTAAGGCAACGGTTTGCAACGCAGTCCATTGTGGGACTTTTCTGAGCAGTGTCTCCAGTAGCGAGTGAAAGATTCGTTCCTCACCGGACCGTCAGAGAGCACCTTAAGAAGAAATCTTAATAGGAAATTCTCATAATTCGTAATATTTTTGATACCTGTCAATAATATTTTTATACCTGCCATTGTTATAAAAATATAACATTCAACAACAAAACTTTATTTATACATTTTTTATTATCTTTATAAACCAAAAACTTGTTCCACTTTATTTTATTTCTCTGTATCATGCACTATATTATGTATCTATTATGTACATTTCTTATGTTATCTGAATAACTAACTAACCATCACGCCATTTCTCCGCAGGGGTAGGCAAAGAGGACAGACCGCCAAACAACTCGATCTTGGCATACACTTCTTGCCTCATTCACATTCATACAACGCCTCATACTCGAGTATGTGATTCACTTGATCGTGCCATGTCTTCCTCGGGCATCCCCGGCTTCTTCTTCCATTCACATTTGCGTCATATATTCTCCTTACATTCCTCTCTTCGTTCATTCGCTCTATATGCCCAAACCATCTAAGCGTCCCTTTCTTAATCTTGCTCACTACGCTTACATCAATCAGCCTTGCATTCTTTACGAATCTCAACACTTTTCACACGATCATGCATGGTTTTATCACACATTCGTCTCAGAGATCTCATTTCTACAGCATTCAGTCTACTTTTATCCTTCCTCTGCCAGTTCCATGCCTCACTGCCATGTTATCTGCAATATAAAAATACGTTGCTTTTTTCCACTGTGTCATGCACTCGTATATTATTATACATCAGTGGCGTGCATTGCTCTATGACCAAAGGTAGGCTGCGTGTAGCTTTTTTAAAGTTCTTGTAAGAATTTTGCACTGAATATTAGAAAATGGCCGTTATATTACCATCTTTCGCTGATTGTTGTAGTCAACTGAATAAATGAGGATACAAGTTCCTTACCAATTTGTAAATAATACGATATTTTATGTAATATTTTTTTATGGTTCCCCTTTCTTAGGGTAGGCACAGCTTTTCAGCCTCTATGGACTGCGCGGCACTGTTATATATATTGGTTCCATGATAAATCAACAAACGTATGAATCGACACACTTTTTAAAAGTAATATAAAGATATTAAAACTACTGAAAAAAAAACTAGCCCGGAAACATAATCTAATTGAAAACAAAATTATTCAAAAAATCCTATCCGACATAAAACATAAATTCATGTACGTAGAAACATAATTTCAGGACATTTTTTTTCTTTCTTTTTCTTTTTCTTTTTCTTTTTCTTTCAATCCTCCATAGCTTATTTAGTTGCGGTTTTCTCTCCTTGTTATTTAATTTCATTAGTATTCAGTGAAAAACCATGTATATAATGTCATATAATTTTCTCTTGTTATTTGTACCTACTACATATTTGATTATTTACACCATTAGTTTCTAAATTGTTATTTTATAATACCTGCTCATGTATATTGTATGTCATAGTATTAATTTGCATATTGTATATATATTATAATAACAGATATACTATGTAGTATATCTGTTATTTTACAATTAGGTTAGGTTAGTTAGTGTAAAGCGCACTTGAGGTGAACCTTCACAAAACTGCGCTATATAAATTAACTCTTATTATTATTATTAACCTAACCCAATTAGTATTTTTTTTTTAATTAAAAAAATAACAAAAACAACGAAATAGGTTGGTTAGATTAGGTTTTCGGTCTATTTTTTATTCTTCTCCTTCTCACTTTTAATGACTTCATTATTACTTTTAACCCTTTCTCACCCAGAGTCATTTAAAAAATACACGAACTTTGAGAATTATTTACAAAGTAAGTAATAACCCTATTCATTTGCGACTTTTTTAAAATGATTTAGTGATCTTTCCCTAGCAACACTATTTTTTTTCATCGGGTTGGATGCGCTGCGTACACACTTTATATCATAAACAAAAACCGATGTTCGCTTCTTTTGGAATTCTGTGATTCGACATCTCTACTACCGTAAAACACACAATGTATTTATTATTATTTCATTTGTTTTATTATTTTTATTTAAAGAATAATGTACGTTCTTACATATTACAAGCAAATTCTAAACAAAAAGTATATATTATATATGTTTTTATCGTCCCAAAGTTTCTTAATGTATATGTAAATAAACATAGTTTATAAGGTAACAAAAATGTTTCATTTGTCTACATACTAATTAATTATTTACTAGTCAGAGCCACAGTAATTTTAAAATGACATTGAATATTTCCTAAACAATAAGTAAAAATAAAAATTTAATATACCAAAAATTTGCTAATAATTCCACTACCCACAATCCAACGTTAAATATATATATATATATTTTTTAAGAAATTAAATTGGGTGAGAAAGGGTTAAGAAGTGTGTCTTTTCATACGTGTGTTAAATTATCCGGACACCATATACTCGTATGAGGCGCTGAGAATCAGACAGGCTTAAGCGCCATTTGACTCAAATTTTATCTTTGTATGAAGTTTTATAAACAACTGTAATATCTCAGAAGTATAGACGGAATCTGTAATAAAGTATGTGCCATAGGAACTCAACGGTTTAAGAAACTGAATTAAGATGAACTAACAACACTTGGTGAAATCGCGCGCTTTTTTCGATTTTGAATTTCACTACTCGACAATCACGTGTAGGTAGGATAATGGACCTCCGCAATATTCAGATAGAAACCCTACAACCGATATCAAACGACGAACGGAAAAAAAATCAGGTTAGTTTCCTTATTTTTCTCAAATCTAATGATAATTTTGTTGTTTTAATTTATAGTTTCTTGATTCTAATTAAACTTTAGCATTTGAATTAAGTTAAGGGGGAGAGGAACGTCGGAGAGTCATTATGTATTAATTCAAAATATTGATAGTATTATTAATAAACGATAAACGCCTCTCTGGTTCCCAGCGCCTCATATAATAATAGTAATTGCTGATTTGTATAGCACCGTTTTTGTGAAAAATCACCTCAGGGGCGCTGTATCGTGCACCAAATCGTGTAAAATGAAAAACAAATATGCAAAAGCCCATTAGGGCGTTTATAATTTTATTAAATAAATAAATAAAAAGTTTTCTTATAATACTGCGCGTATGGAGGAAGAACAAATCGATCGGACCTTTGTTTCGTGGGATAGTTTTAAGTGTTAATACTCGGCGTTAGTATTTTACGATAAACTTTATACACATTCCATCAACGGTTGGACATGATGTTAATGGCTTAAAACTGTCCCACGAAAAAAAAAATATTTGGAGATATTTCTCTTTATGAAAACACTACTCAATTTAAAAAAATGTTACTATCGTTTACAGGTTCTAACGGTCGAACAAAGCAAATTAACTCAACGGCTTGATTGTTACTTGTATCTTTACTTGTACTTTCCGGTAAAAGGGTTATTTTTTCTACCCAACCAAATGAGGTAATCATGTTTTTTTTTTCAAAAATGTTATCTGCTAATGATAATGAAGAGTGTGGAGTTGTGTAAAATGGCTCCAATATATTATTCGTACTTCAGTGACGTCAGAGCAACACATCTTCGATCCAGCATTATTTCGGAAAATATATGTATTTATTTTCCGTACTGACATAAAACAGAAATACACTCGACAACAACAAATGTCAATCTCATTTGATATGTGAAGGGGTGGACAGAGGGAGGGAGACGAGAGATGATCCAGGGGAAGGATAATCATTTGAAAGCACAGTCTATTTCACCGAGCTTTAAAATGATGTCGCGTCACTTGGCGTGATTAGTCCGTGAATAAATTGCCAACCCACTCGATGCCACGAGTCTAAAATTGCTACGCTACAAAGAGAAGGACCATCATTGGATGGGTGTTGCAGTGGAGCGGGCTTTGTAGTGGAGATCGAAATAATATCACCCAAATAGATAGAAATGGGAAATATTGTCGAAATAGAGAGAGGTCGGTAAATATAATCGTAATCGTAATCGATAGAGAAATGGAAATACCCATTCATAGTCGAAATCGTAAGAAAAGGGGAAATGTTGTCAAAAATGAGTGACAACATTTCCCCAATGACAAGAATTTAGGAAATCAAGCTACCTAGTTTAATTGTAGATAACAAGTTATTATTATGACAGCAAAAAAATTTAAAAAATGCCTGGAATGGGCGAATAGGAAAAATACAATTTATTTTCTCGGAATAATGGTGCTTATAATTAAAAAAAAAAAACAGGAAGAGATTGTAAAAAGACCGATTTAATAAAAGCTTTCTATAGCACTACATAACACAATGAAAAACATATTATAAATACGGGATAACAAGAATCAATCGAAAGCATTCGCCCTCGGCCACGGATCCCACTCAAATTCGAAAGTAATTTATGACGCCAGCAGGTTTGTTTTTCTCATATTTCCATACGAAATAAGTGTTGTTTATTTTTCTTTCATCGGAACTTAAGGGCCAGCACTTAAAAATTACCCTAAACATCACATCGTAGTTTGCTAACTCAAGAAATACTACAAATGATTTATATGTAAATTCTATACGGGTAGTTAGGAAAATATATACGTAAAAAAAATGTTTTTGTTTTAAGCCACTTTATTTTTATACATATTTATGCATTCGACCGGTTTCGGTTGGACTCAACCTTCTTCAGGAATGTACACATATAAACTGTTTATATATGTTTATGTTTATATATGTTTATGTTTATATAACATAATGTTTAATTTTATGCATAAATATGTATAAAAATAAAGTGGCTTAAAACAAAAACATTTTTTTTATTTAAATTATAATGTCAAGCCACAAAGTGATTGCTTCCTTCGATAAATTAAAAAATATACGGTTTCAAAAGACAAAAATCTTCAAACTGTAATCTTTTAAATTATATGAAATACATACGGAAATGTCTGAAAATAGATACAGCTTAAAAACCAGTAAAGACAATTTTGAACGTTTTAATTCAACACACGTATGAATCGGCGAACTTTTTAAAAGTGTGATAAAGTCATTAAAAGTACGAGAAAAATTAACTAGCCCGAAAACCTAATCTAATTTAACCACATATTATTTTTTTTTAAATTTAATAATATATATATTTAATAAATTTAAATAAAAAAAAGTTAATTGGGGCGGGAAAAAAAACCTAATCTAAATTAGGTTTACAGGCTAGTTTTTTTTTCGTGCTTTTAATGACTACATCACTTTTAAAAAGTGTGCCGAATTCGAAAGTGTCCGATTCATACGTTTTTCCAATTGTTATGAAACCGTATTTCATATAGAATTTAAGCAGAGGAATGGTTGAGTCGAATTCGTTTCCCTATGGCACGTCTGTGCTGAACCAAGTAACTCCCGATGCCGTCGACTGGCTAAACAACCTCAGCATCCCACTATGACATCCACCCTGTGAAGAAGTACAGAATTTAAAAGGTTACAGTGAGAGGATTTTTGTGATTTGAAAACCTTATACATTTTCCTAACTCTCCGTATAAAATTTACAGATAAATCATTCATAGTATTTCTTGCGTCAACAGACTACAAAGCGTGTATTTTTGGGTGCTGACCGTTAAGAGAGATTATGGTGGAATTATAAAACAATCAATCGAAAGCATTCGCCTTTGGTCACAATTTCACAGAAATTGGGAAGTAAATTATGATGCCCGTTGTTTTTCCTCTCTGAACAAGTGTTACATTTTTTTTAATGAAATTTTGCTTTTATTTCATCATTACAAAACTGTGACAAGGGATGGACTTTGAAGTCTGAAGTAGAAATAATAATCGAAGTCAATTTATCAACCCTCGACGTCAGGTGGAGGGAAGATATGCAATATGCAGCTTATATTAAATGCAGGACGGGGCGTCTACTAAATAAATGATGACACTACAAAGTGAGTCTGCAAAGTGACAGCACGCGATGATACATTAATAACGTGCGAATTAAACCAGGATTGTCCTATCGGATAGTAATAAAATAATTAATAACTGCATACATACTCGTAACTGTCAAACAACGGCGACACGAGTCATCAATTATTTATTTAATATGAATACGCCCATAAGATTATTGCAACGTATGAAGTATTGTAACGATAGAAAAAAAATCAATATTTATATATTTTTAAATGATTTTTTTACATAAAGAGTCCCAGCTGCTCCCAACCGTCTGGAGCCAGTGAGACTATTGCATCCCCAATTGGGGTATGTTGTGAAGCCGAAGGTACTGAGGAGGAGAAGGAGATGGGTATGGCTGTTCAGATCTGGTCATCAAACAGGGCTAAAGCCATTTCAAGCAACGTTTCGATTCTGAATGGTGGTCTTTTACCAGAGTATCTACCACTCTGGAACGTGCCGCAAATATATTAATATTATTTTTAATGAATAAATTGTGAAATAACACAATTTAATCAAATAAAATAGATTGCAAGAAATTATTAAAGAGAAAAAAATTCGCAATAAAAACACCGATTTCGTTTGAATATTTGTTTCCTCGTGTGTAAGCGAGTTATGGGGAGGTGGGGTATGCTGCAATTTGAATACCGCAATGAAAAACTCGCAATAAAAACACCGATTTCGTTTGAATATTTGTTTCCTCGTGTGTAAGCGAGTTATGGGGAGGTGGGGTATGCTGCAATTTGAATATACTGCAATGAAAAACTCGCAACAAAAACACCGATTTCGTTTGAATATTTGTTTCCTCGTGTGTAAGCGAGTTATGGGGAGGTGGGGTATGCTGCAATTTGAATACCGCAATGAAAAACTCGCAATAAAAACACCGATTTCGTTTGAATATTTGTTTCCTCGTGTGTAAGCGAGTTATGGGGAGGTGGGGTATGCTGCAATTTGAATACCGCAATGAAAAACTCGCAATAAAAACACCGATTTCGTATGAATATTTGTTTTCTCGTGTGTAAGCGAGTTATGGGGAGGTGGGGTATGCTGCAATTTGAATACTGCAATGAAAAACGCATATTGTCGAGTTGGTCGTATTGGTATCTGAAGAAACGCGAGTGATTTATTAACGTTTAGTTTAGAAAGGATAAATTGGAATTAAACTTTTTTTATCATTATCATTTATGATCAATACGAATTTTGCAAAACGGAAACCACACATATTGTGTATAATATATGGCTGTTTAACCCTTCCCTTACGGTGCTAGAACGTTCCTCGAGATCCGGTGCTGTACAGTCAGTGTACAGTGAACACATTTAGAGTGAAGTGATTTTTAAGTTGGATAAAATGAATAATTTACATTTATTACTTATGTGAATCATTTTATTAATAGCACATAATAAGTCAAATATAGTGTACAAGTGCTGCAAATGAGGACCAAAAATCGGCCAAGCATAAGACGCATCATAAGGCCATTACTACTGACAGACCGCCGGCTAATACTGACGACCGCGCATCGTGGCACGGCATACGAAACCCCATACCCCTCACGTTCACTATCGTACCACTCGGCAAGTTACAAATTTTTTTCACGAATTTTCGACAAAACATTTTTTTATATTGTAACTATTTTATTTACTTACGGAGATATTGAAATAATTAGAGTCATGTCAACTCAGTCGACAGCACTGGAAAGGAAAGGTTGGACACAAATAAGTGATGTTTTCTTTTATAATTATATGAATCCTTATGCTAAAAAAGTGGATGCGTAGCGATTTTCATCCGGGACATTCTAGAAAACGAGTTTCTTAAAAGATCTACGCATTTCATTTTTATTTATAAATATAACAAATATGTCCTTACCTGTTTTCGTTGGAGGGCTAGTGCAGTCTTTATCTAGTCAATGACAGCCACAAAATCACATTTTTATGTTCAGTTAGAGAATTTAAAAAATAGAAAAATGTTATAAATATAATAAATTCACATTCACTGTGCCACCCCCCACATGTGTTGTATTGAACAAGTCTTCACTCGCACATCTCACGAAGCCACATTAATATAACGAGCTACCCCTTTAGCGAGCTCTTTACGATGTCGGAAGGGGCTATGGGGAATGGGGGATGCGGCCCACGAGAGCCCAGAAGAGTGGAAAAGGAACAAGTAATAACTAGTAACTAAGTTACAGTGTTGTAGACTATACGTACTCTGTATGGTCAATGGTGTATAGACAGAGTCACTAATCAACCAGGACAGTGTTGCGAATATCTACGTTGTTGTAGTATATAGTATGTATTACTTTGTAGTTATTAGAACTTGCGAAAATGGATTACGTTAAGGGGGCAGTCGATGCGCGAATTGTTCTGTGAGGAGCGTCAGGAGTGAAAATAGATTAGTTTTAGCTGACAAATGCTTTTCCCGTCAAACCCTATATGGGCAAGTGTTCCCATAGTGTCACCAGCGGCCTGCAGTGCATAAAAGCTGAAAAGCTGTGCCTACCATAATAAAAACGAACCATAAAAATAAATTTCGACCCGTCAGTGGCTGAGTTGGCATCGCGTTGGGTCTCCCCAGACGTCGTGAGTTCAATTCCTCGACTGGCTAAGTCCTCCATTTACGACACAAGCAACATCTTCCGCTTACTGTGATGGTAGTAGGAGATTTTCAAATATTGTCAGGTTATTCGTAACCAGGGAATAGTTGTCATTCTTAAAAAAAAAAAAATTAAAAGGTAATGAAAACAACGACGAATTTCTGATTAAAATTTTTTTTTCCATGAATTTGGTAAGCTACTTGTGCTCTCATGTATTCAGTTGACCACAACAATCAGAGGAAGATGATAATAAAATTACCATTTTCAAATTATTAAATACACAATTCATACCCGAAGTAGAAAAACTGCACACAGCCTACCTTTCGTCATAGGGCAATGAACGCCACTGAATGTCACATACTGCACTATAACAGTAAATGGAAATTTAAAACTATCAAATCTGGGTGCAGAAGCAGCAAAAGCAGCAAAAACTCTCGAACAGCAAGCCTTGGCGTTGTGAAATTTGCAAAACCTTTTCAGTCAAGATTTTATAGGTCAACGCAACTATTTTCAACTCACAACGTCGTTTCCATCATCAATTATGAGCTTTAAAAATATTAAAAGAAAAAAATATGGCAAAGAGTCATTACACAAGGATTTCTTCTTTAACATGGCATACAAATTGGCCCACATTAAAGTAATTCATTTATCAATCAAATAATATTCCCTACACTCATTCAAATGGATATTTAAATATAACATACGAGTACAAGTTACAAGATTACCATAAATTGTTAATGAGACAATTGAAGACACAACTTCGACGGTAAAGATAAAGTTTGAAAGAAAACTAAAACTGATTAAATTGAAACCGAAAAGTGTCGAATACACGAAAGAGTTCAAATATGAACTAGGTAATGATGTAGGTCCATATAATGTAGGTGTCAAAATTGAAAATTTTATTCATTTTTTCCTCGTCCCAAGGGCCGGGGCCGGATTGAGGATTCGCAACACGCGCCAGTCCTTTTTGTCGTCCCGAGGAAATTGCATTAGCATGCCGGATACGTTAGCAGAATTAACGCCATGGAAAAAATAGATACCTATACTAGTTTCCTATCAATTCCCCATAAATCACGTCGATGTCTAACAAAAAAACAGCATATTGAAAGCATTTGAATAGACTTTAATAATAATGGTTAGCTGTTGAGAATAATTTTGCAGAAAAACTGGCGCTTTTCAGATATCCCTTCATAAATACAGTTTCTCAAACATACACGTCAATTTCACCACACATAAAATTGCATTTTTACCAAATTAGTAGCAAAATAGTGTTGGAAGAAAACACATTGTAACTGAAATTTTAAACCCATTTATTATTATTATTTTTTTTTTATATGAATACCGCACAAGAGTCTCAACTACTCCCAACCGTCTAGAGCCAGTGAGACTATGGCATTCCCATTTGGGGAATGTTGTGAGGCTGAAGGTATTGGGGATGGGAAGGATAAGGGGAAGAGGAAGGTCGGGAAAACCTGGCTATTCAGATCTGGTCACCAAACACGGCTAAAAGCCATTTCAAGCAACGTTTCAATTCTGAATGGTGGTCTTTCACCAGGGCGATACTGAGAGTATCTTCCACTCTGGAACGTGCGCAAATATACTTTATATTATTTTTAAATTAATTAATTGTGAAACAACACAAATTAATTAAATAAAATTTACTTGCGCACGCCGGGATTTGAACCCGCGACCTTCGGATTCGTAGTCGAGAGCCTTACCCCTCGACCATGGAGGCCGTCAAAATTATTGGATTTATGGATGGATTTATTAAAATTGTAAATAAACAAAACCCAAGCCGCGAAAAGAAAATACCATTATTTGCCATTTAAAAAAAAAGATTTTGTACCCTTTCATGGGAAACGTAAAAAAACATACACGAAAGGTTCGTATGTATGATTCTTACGACAATGCGTATTATTGCGTAACGATACGTATAATAATACTCGACTCCTTAATACCTCAAATGCCCCCCAAGGCCACCCCCGGTGTCTTAAGCGAAATCAGCCAATTTGATTTTTTTTCGCATTTCATTGCTGGCAACCCAGGTGTTTTTCATGTATGTACGTTACCCGCCTCGCTAGACAATTTTTGTTCCGGAGCATTAGAACACTGTTCACCGTAAATGTTGGTTCATGAATATAACGAACGTTATCAAAAGAATACATTAGGTCTCTTACTTATAATAATAAATCCTCAATTTTTCTATAGCGCCGTATAATAACCTCAAGGGCGCTTTACATTTTGTTAAAGGTTGTATTTAAATAGATATGTTTTTAGATTTTTCTTAAAGGTTTCGAAATTACTTTCTGACCTCACACCAAATGGTAGGTCATTCCAAGAATGTGGATCCAGTAGATTAAAAGCTCCGTCCCCAAATTTAGCAGCATTCGTACGAGGGTTCAACAAGTCTGTTCGATGCATCAGACTTTGCTGACCCGAGTGTGAGTTGCCCCTGAGTTAGATTGTCCCTCACACAGATTAGCCAAGTATGGAATAATGGTGCTAGCACGTTCGATGCCTTATATACTGTATATAAGACATATTTTAAAATGAAATCTTTCTGTGACTCGAAGCCAGTGCGTGTAGGCAATCACCGCGTACTAGACGAGCTGTGTTGAACACTCCTTGCAGTCTGTGCAAATGTACATCAGGCAGACATACACTATTGCAGTAGTCCAGTCGGGAGACTACTAGAGTATTTACCAGAGTCTTAGCAAAACCCGTTGGGGGACATCTTCTTATGGATTTTAATTGTCTTGGAAAAATACGCTAGACGTTACCGTATTGCCAAGTTGAGCCAATTATAATCGCGATGTGCATATTATGCTGCGCGTAAGGTTCGAATAGCGAAAAACTTGACTTATTACCACGGCTTTAGTATGGGTTAAAACGGTACTTATATTAACGTTGAACGGGGCGTAAGAATCTAATAAGCAAGACGGTGTATGTTTTGTATGAAGTATTAATTTAATATGCTGATGAGAATCACATAATAACATCTAACAACGTTACTCAAGTCCGACCTCATGAAGATCGCAAATCTAATAAGTAATAATGAATATTCGGGGGCGTTCACTGAATCGGAAAACCTCAGAAAATTTTCTCATCTTTTCCATCAACTCTGATTATTTTCCAGCCTGTTGAACCAATAATTAATGAAGATGTGATGTGACGTGGGTTCCCTGAAAGGATTGACAGTATAATTTTGATGATTTTTTCGGGTTTCAAGGATTTATCTGACAACTGTTTTTTTAATCATTTAAAATGTTTGACAAGAATACGAAGGTTGGAGAGGAGAAGAAGACAAAACAATCTATAATTTTAGGGGAAGATTGGTTCTGCCTTTTCTGTTGTCAACTACTGAAGCTAATAAATACCCCTTTCTTTTGGTCTTAAAAAATATATACATGAAATTTAAGGGGCTATATTGCATTTTGTTGTTGTTGCGTTTAGTGCTGTTTAGTGGAAATAAAAAAAAATCTAAAAGCGGAAATGTATAAAAAAGGGTATTTTTATTTAGGAAATACACAAACATATGTATAACATATCTACATCCACTAAGTTTTTGGGTACAGTCGAGTACTTCTTCAATTTAAAACAACTGTCACTAGTAAAATTCAATTAAGTAGGTACTTCAGTTTGTCGAATGTTATTCTGTTTCTTCAGTCATCTGGCATACGGCTTTGGAAATAGATGTTATCAATTAAGTCGTCAGCCCATCTCATTTGTGAGCGACTCCCGTTATCTTTATCCATGCCAAATGGCCAGCATAGTCCAAGTTGTGTCACGTAACTCGAAAACAAATATACTAAAGCATAAACAACGATTGTATTAGTATTTTCTGTTACCTACTGTTTGTAATATAAATTATTCGAGTCAAAGAAAGGAAAAAAAAACGATCAACGTAACGAGAAAAGAGTAATTTTTTTTTTGATGGAAGCGAAAACCCACAACACAAAAGAATGTAAAAAAAAACAATTATTGAAGCAACATTAAAAAGTTATGAAATTCAAAAAGAAACGTTACGCAAACTGGGGAATTAATTAGCAGGGAACAGTCCACAGGGCCTTCGGTGGAAGCTATTATTCTTATAGTTGTTTTCGGTCGAAACTCGTAAATTGACAATTAAATCCAGCGAAACGAAACGAAAAAACCCAAAACGCAAGTTGCTCGCTAAGGAATATTTGATTCTGTAATCTTTATACCTACCAAAAAACAATTTAACATTACGAATGTGGAATCTCAAAGGCTTCTCGAGTTTATGGCAAACAAAAAAAATGAAGCATTTAAACTTCAAACTTGATAACTGGAGATAAAATAACATCCTACCATGTTACGTAGGAACACATAATCCCGCTTTATCCTGCGTAAATTATAATTGAACATTTTAGAGTGTTCCGACCACAAAACCAGGCACATGCCCGTAATGTTATGGTGGTTGAAACAACGAACTGAAACTGTGAACGAAACCACGAAATGTTTCGAAACTACGAATATCTAAATTCACAGACACTTTTTTGTCGACCCGAAGCGTTACAAACTTAATTAATAAAATAACTATGTAACACGTATTTTGTGCAGGGTTATGCCGAGAAGGTGGAACATAACAGAACACTCTCTTGACACACACTGCCCGCTTTATTTACATTCAAACATCGTCCTATACAATACATATTCTTTTCTATGTCGAATATTGACATGACACCACTCAAGTATTTGATTAAATAAATAAATTGATTGTGTCATGTCTTTATGGGCGTCCCCGATCAGTAAAATATAATTCTGAAACTCCTTTCTCTTTCTATCGGCTCTACGTAATCAAAACATATATCTAAGCGTATCCTTTTAACTGTGTTTCATAAGGTACATCAAGCTTGTATACTTTTCGAATCGCCTCATTCATAATACTATAGCATTAAATTAATTTTTTTGTTTAATAAACCTTTGTAACTTTTTTCCAATTATTTGACCGGACCGGTTTCACCGTATCACCCTATCGACTGGCACAATTAAAACTAAATCTATGGTATATATAGCATCGATGTCAGGAGTGAGTTCCCCTGCTGTATGACACACATGCGTCTCAACGATTTAGAGCCCTATCTCACGGGGACACCAGTGTGGCGTCACCAGTGGCGCCACCATGGTGTCCGAGTGGGTGAGCCGCCATACGGCGCTATCGCCTTCCGGTTTCGGCTTCCAAATTGCGGCGACACCATGCGGACACCTGGTGAGGGACCCTTCAAAGAGCGCTATTCATTTGGTTTGGTGTCGGTGTCGCTCCGAAATAAGGTATTTAATAACTTCAACTAATTGAGTGTCATCACATAAACTAACCGCGATCACAAGTCGAGTGACGAATTACTAGATGAGTATAATTAGAAAAATAACGAACCTCGACTTCTCCGGAGTCTATGACGTAGAAGTTGTCTCCCTCATCCCCCTGCTGGATGATGGACTCGCCCGGGAGGCAGTTGATGGGGAACATTGCGTCGAAGATGTCCGATCTCTCGTTCTCGTCCAGGTGGGAGAACAGCACGTTCTTGGCGATGGCCTTGGACAGGGCCGCCATGGTCTTGTAGTCTTTGGGGACCACCTGGAAATAGGAAATTCACATTAACATAATATGTACAAACAGGCTATACAGAATAGAAACAATAGAATAGATGGGCCATGACCATTATTAATACGAAACCGCGCGTACAACAATGTCGCCAACATCCTCCTCCCATACTACTGAAAATAGTGGGTGAACCCAATTGATTAACAAGAAACACTAACCTAAAACAGTCAACACATTTGTTCAACCGCCCCACATCGTCACCGTTCTGACTCAACCTCGCATGTACAAAATCATGTTTTCTCAAGAGATGAAAGAAACTGTCACTTTTCCTTTTAATAAATTATTTTAAAGCTTTTTTTTAATATTCTTAAAAAGCATTTACATTGTGGCTTGCCATAATTATGATATGAATACACCAATTTTTAATATAGTCCTGACGAAGGAAGGATCCTTCCGAAACCGGTTGATCATTTTATTAAATTGATGTGGTTTAAAATAAAATTATGTGTTTATATTACAATTTTTTATTTTATTTAAATATGTAATGTAATAATTTAACAAAAAATAGAACCATTAAAATAATATAAAATAAGGAAAATAGAGAGTTACTTTCATCCCTGAGAAAACACACTTTTGTAGATACGAGGTTGAGTTTGAGTAAGAACAGCGACGATTTGTAGTAAATATCCATTTGGTGAATGTTGAGTTTGCATGAATTAGGGGAGAGGAGGTAGATGGGAAAGGGGAAGAAAAACTACCTGGCTATAAAAATCTGGCCACTAAACATAGCTAGTCATTTAAAACAAAGTTTCGAATTTGAAATACTGAGAGTATCTTCCACTCTGAAAAGCGATGCAAGTACATAATACTCGTACAGTCCTACATAAGAACTGTGTATTATTATATGTATTTTGATTATATAGTATGGGTTATGAACCCGCGACCTTTAGGTCCAAAGCCAGGAAGCTCATTGCTCTACCACGGAGATCATCAATACCAAAGAGTTTTTACAATAAAAACATTGCAAGATACATAATAAATTAATCTCAGAATATTCATTGGTCGCTCGACCTTGATGTTTTTTTTTGTAAAATAAAATCCAACAACAGCGTGAGCTCTTCGGGTGTTTTTGTGCAACCTATACAATTTCCAACCAAATATGAAAAACAGATATAAAAAGTTCCGATAAAAAACATCTATCCCCGGTATAAAAATAAGATAATAAGTACCACTCATCATTTTAACGAACGAAGTCTGCCAACACGAGTGAGCCATATTTTTGAAATTGCATTGTGCCACCGGGTCGCCTTTTGATATAAGATGAGCACCAATAAAAGTTAACAACTTTTTTATTCACCGAGAGATTTTATACGCGGATATAAAGCCACCGAAGTGGAAAATTCCACTGCTGGAAAAGTCGGTGACATTTCCATTTAGAGTCGCTCTACCGTGGCCGGACCGACACATGCACGCTCCACGGACCGAACTTAAATTCTTAAAATATTTACAGCCTCTAAAACGGAACTTTCAAAGGAATGCTGTAAAAGAAATTCGACCTAACGCATGTGAAAATATTTATGTAATGAAGTACGTCAACTTGTGTAATAAAATGATTGAGGGTATTTAGGTTGATGAAGAAATACTCGTAGGTTAACAATGTTAGAATCATTTCCAATGTGTGAACTATTTTATTTAATCAATATTTGACTCGTGGACAAAAAAAATGAGTTAGTTTTTTTGTTGCTTTTAACACATTTTTAAAATTTAGTTTTAAGACATTTCTTTCTCTATGTAAACAATAACAAATTACAAGGCTAATAAGACAATTCGTGATGTTTTTCATAGTCCTCCTCACTAGAGGTTCCTGTGCTGAGGCGTACTAGGTTTTATTTAAAACTGATTGTTTTAAGCTCCTACGACGTTCTTTTCAAAATGCTGGATAACTCCTCTTCTTTAATTTCTTTGAGCCAGGTTTCGATTTGGGTTTTGAAAGTTTGCATTTTGTTTATATATTTTTTTAAATTGTTGGTGGAAGTGAATTATAGAGCTTAGTGGAGAGATATTTATAGTTCCTTTGTCCAAAAGCAGTTTTAAATTCATAATGTCATTCTGGTTAGCCCTTAACACTACATTAAACACACTAGTTAGCTGTTAACACTGCACATCGTTAGTACCAATCTCAATTTGAAGCGCGGAGAATAGGTACAGAAAAAAATTGAAATTTGTAAAGCTATAAGTCGTGCAAATCAAATTGAGAATGGTTCAGTTACCTAATAAACAAATAATTTAAGTAAATGTAAATAATTATTATCAAAAATCTCAAATAAAATCACGTTTCAAATAAGTACCTACTCTTCTTTTGCAAATAACCTTCTAATGTATGTAATATCAATGACAAATAGGATTTAAACAGTAACTTCAATGTGCAGTGTTTTCTAATAGTGTCCTGTGCCTGCAAAGTCATATCATATCAGCCCAAAACATTGTTATTTAAAGTTTTAATCTGGAGTGCCCTACTAGGTAAGTATGTTTTCTGTGTATGTACATAATAAGATAAACCCTAGCAACTAGCCCTTGAGGTGATTTTTCACAAAAACGGCGCTATACAAATCATCCAAGTATTATTATTATTATTGAGGCGAACAAAGCATACTTAAGATCGTGTGTATTAGTGAATATGTATACACTTCCGGTAGCCAGCCTTGCTTGGGCTTACTGACTGTGATTAGCGAGAAGTGTATACAATCATCGAATTTGAATATTAGAAAAGTTTTCCGTGCGCTCTTTATAATATAAATTTTCAGTGGAATATTTTTTTCTGATGTCGAATAACAAGTTTGAAACATGTTGCATGCAAGCAGCGCATATGTATGAATACTGTGCTCGACTCGACTCTGGTTGCGATACCAATAAATTCAGTGTATTACCAGATTGCAAATCTAAAAGATTATCTGTGCACACGTCCAAAAGAGGAACAAAAATGTTCATTTGTTCAGATAACTATTTTGCATTGACCCAGTCGCATAAAATCGCAAAACTTGATCCTTCTTCTCGCTTCTTCAAAATAGAGATTAAGATTCGTCACTGAAAATTAAATGATGCTCCCGACT
>JAHDVE020012335.1:0-37075 GCA_022606495.2 Halesus radiatus | reverse complement strand
CTCATATGTAACATGAAACAGAAAAAGATACTAACAAGACACTATTTATATTACAAATACATTCAGGTGGAACTTCAGTATTTCTTTTTTTTTTAAACTTATTTCTAGCCTTTGTATTACTACTTAGAGATAATGGAAAAATATGGGGAAATACGTGGGAAAACTCATACGGGAACTCTGGTGTCACGAAAATTTTATAGATTTTCTACAATAACACAACTATTTTCAAATCGACTTTCGCAAAGTTACCATTTATCGAAAAAAAAATCTCGACTACCATTGAAGTGATAAACAAGCTATTTCTACTAAAAATTCTGTGTCAAAGCTACTTTTTTAGAATTGTAACATGTATGCCATCAAGCACGAGGCGCCATGATAAAAAAAAATAGATACAGAAGTGTTGAAACTCTAAGGAGCTGGGCAGCAACTACGAGTAATGCATATTTGATTTTTGATAACATAAATTACTGATGTCACAATATTCGCGTCACCGTCAGGGCTGCCTGTCGAAAAAAAAACATTTTTATTTGTTTGTCCATTTCTTGTTGTGCTTGTCTACGAGTGGCTGTCTTCACTCCTGCAAATAATTGCCTAGATAACGGAGGACAAAAGACCTCCCCCGCAACCCTCCCCCCAAACAGGGGGGTGGATTGTGGGACGTCCCCCCCGATGGAAGGAAGGAAACGAGGGGAGGGTGAGAAGATCCCCAAAGAAGAACACTTTTATAAATGGCACCGTTTGGGGTGTTTTCTTTCACTGGTAACGAATGCCAGCCCTAGATGCCATTGAAATACATTGTGTTAGATTGTACTTTCAATACGAAGCTAGATAGATACATAAATATATATAATTAGATACGACAGTGAACATTAACAGCTGAAGTCGTTCCGGTGAAGTGGAGTCCATTGGGTTTCACAAATAGATTAGTTATTTATCATATTTACATGACGTCCTGACAGATGATCGAAGTACGTGTCAGCTTTTTTTTTGTTTTCCATTAACTCCATACAGGAGGCCCTGGGAAAAATAATATCCATCAGGGCCTGTGTCATCTTTGAACGTATGTGGAGGGTTTTTTTGAGAGGAAACACAGAGACAGGCAAGTAGTTCCACAGCCGAGCCATTGAACTCATGATCGAGTTGTAAAATCTACCAGTTTTAATGTGACAAATGTCAACCATGTACAAATGTAGGGCGAGCGTTTGGCGGTTTCCCAACTCTTCTCGACGAAACTTGCGTTCGATATTGCAAGAACAATCCCGGAAAGTTTGGTTTACATGAAATTGTTGCAGCAGGGCAGCATACTCGCGGCTTAGCGCCCGTTTCAGAAATAGCCGAACCAAAAACCGAAATCACAGTCCCAACCGCACCATGCAGGTCCCCAAAATAACATGGAACACGCTTTGATATCGTGTCTATATGAACTTGATAACTCTTTTATTATATATCTATATGGATAAATATATCTTATTTACTTATCATTGTTCTCTCTTTGTGCTAACTCTTATCAGGGATCGGATTTTATTATGGTTTCTTTTCTTATCTACTAAAAAACGTATATTCTATTTCTTTTCCACGATTTTAGAATAATTTAGAAAGTTTGATTGCACGACCGGAATCCGTTTAAACGTCATTATCTTTCAACATAGTGCAGATTCTAATGTTCGCAGTATTATTAAGTACCCGTGACAATATCTCGTAAATTCATTCTCCTTTTAAATAGCATATAATTTCATTGAAATATTTTTTTGATCAACATCTCAATAGCCACTTTCTTACAATGATTGGTTTAGTGTTTTCATTTTAATAATAAATGGATAATTTGTATGGTGATGTTATAGTGAAAAATCACCTCGTGGACGATATACCTATTCTCTATCTAATTACTCGTATATACAAACAGATACAGAAAAACATACTTACCTGACAGGTCGCTTCAGATAAACACAGTTTCATTAGAAAAATTAATCTTGGAAAAGAAACGATTTAAAAAAATGCCATTTTATCATTTTTTTCCTTTGACATTACTTTTATTAGAAGAGTTGGCATTTATTTTAAATATTTATGTTTTTATTGTTAATTTTTAGGACTGAAAAATATTTCTAAATTAACCTTAAAAAGCTACATAAAGAATTCTACTGTCATACAGAAGTTGTAATTGTCCACGCCAGGAAGTCCCCGATCTGGCCCAAGGTTGTAAATCTCGGATTCTATGGACGGATTTTTTTTTATATGAATACCGCACAAGAGTCCCAACTGCTCCCAACCGTCTGGAGCCAGTGAGACTATGGCATCCCCAATTGGGGAATATTTTGAGGCTGAAGGTATTGGGGAGGGGAAGGAGAAGGGAAGAGGACAGTGGGGAAATACTATTGAATGAATCGAGAAAGTTGACGTGGATGTGCCAGATAAAAACACTATCGTTGTAACACTCAGTATATTTCTTTTGATGGACATGAATTTTCTAGAGAGGATTGAATATGTTTACAGTAAGTTGGTGAAGGCTGTTTTTAATGACAATTTCGTAAGAAACGAAGAATGTACAATGCTGTCGACGTTATTTATAACTTTGACATTTGAAAAGCATCAAAAGGTAATATAAATTGCATTATTTAAGGTAAGTTATCTATTTTGCGTTCACAGTGAGTAAATTTCAAAATAAGAGTGCAATCATATACTACAATGAATAAAAAATGGTAATACAAAGAATAACATTAAAATGAAAGACATTAAAAATCAAACTGAAATTATCTTACTGTGACACTGAACAGTAATATTGGTTCCTTTCTAAAGAAGTAATTATTATTGTTGTCCTTCCGACCAAAGACCATCCCTTCGCTTACATATTCAGAGAACCCTTGAAATACCGATACATCACTATAAATCATTCATATGACTTCACTGAAAACTTAATCATAAAAATAATAAAGTTATATTTTTTTCCCTTTTCTCATTTAAAAAAAAAACTTAAGATGTTGCTCATACATAATATCTGGATTTTGAAAATTAACACAAAACTGGCTGTCCGGCAAGTAATCGACATAAACCGAGTTCTGCGAAAATGCGTGCAATGTTGCGCGAAGTTTCGATGCATAAACTCGCACACGGGTCTACAGATGTCAGTATATTTTTGTGGCTATTAATCTGTCGGTATTGTAGATTTCTGTAATACCGTCTCGCATTTCGCATACCGTCGAGTGACTCGAGTAATGGCGAAATTGTGGAATTTAACATTTTTTCACAAAGCTTTTGTATGTTTGAAAATTTTAAAAGCGCTTTTCAACCATAAAAAAATGTTATTAATAAAAAAAACGTTCCTTAAGTGATTTCGGCAGTGACGCGATAATATCGAGAATCTACCGAAACCTCGTACCACTTGCTGTATACTGGAAGTACGCCGTACCACTTTCGCTTCCCTCCGCGTCGTGAATTGGCGCCAATAAAAATATATGGTACAGCGGGCTGTCGATATTACACATGAGGTTTATGTCGATTTCTTACAGGACCGTCGGCGAGCAGCCTTAGTGCAGCAAAACCGTAACATTAAATGCATTCCCTCTTGAGGAGAAAGCAATAAAATAGGTGTCTACACGTATTTAAAGACAAGCGGACCCAATCCAAGAACTTTTGAACAAGTGGGGTGCCCATCTAGCGACTTCCATCTGGATCAGAGCCTAAATGCCTTTCTTTTAGGGAAGTTATGAACCGATGCGTTTTCCGAGGAAATGGAAAATCTCTATTTAAAATACTGACGATGATTTTAAATTATTAATTTGCCAGAAGAAAGTTTCATTTCAAATTTGGTGCAAGATAATATTAGTTTTCGATTGAATTAATTTTGTTCATTACTTGCATTCGCAAGTAATACTATATTATATTTAAATACTGTACCCCATTAAAATGATATAAGAAGAAGAAGTCGGCACGTCTCAGAAAGACATGGCATGATCAAGTGAATCAAATTTTCATCAAATTGTCGTAATGATAAAAGAGTTTGTATGAGACGATGTATGAATTGTGAATGATGAAAGAAGTGTGTTTCAATTCAGAATAATTATGTGACGAGACCGAACTCACATAACTAACTAACCATTATGCTGTTTCGCGGCAGGGGTAGCCGACTTTCAAATTCATATATCGTTACATACGTACTGTTATATTATTCGGTCTGTGAGTATGACCCGACTCAAGTAGCTTGATCAAAATGATTGTAACAATTCTTGCTATTAATTGCATTTCAAATGTTTTGTTGTAAGATTGTGATCTCTTAACGCAGCATTCAATAAATAAAAACTATTTAACGGTCAGTACCCAAAAATACACACTTAGCAGTTTGCTAACTCAAAAACTACTACGAACGATGTATATGTAATTTATATAGCGGTAGCTAGAAAAATGAATAAGGTTTCCAAAGACAATAATCCTCAAACCATAGTCTTTTAAATTCTATATGAAATTCGTACTGGAATTTTAGGTAAAATATTCGAAATTGATTTCATGAGATTTTCGGGATTTATTTCATAATAGAGAAATTTCAGTTTTGTAGATTTTCGTATTTTTAAATCATACGTATTTTCTTAATTACCCGTACATAGTTAACAGATAAATGCTTTTTGGTATTGCTAGAGTTAGGAACTTGCATAGTGATGTTCAGAGCCATTTTTTAATGCTGGTCCAAGTTTTTTGATTCACGTGTCATGAATAACCTGACAATATTTGAAAAACTTCTACTGCCATCATTTTAATAGGGAAACATTGCTAATGAAATAATAAAGTACTTTAGTATTAGTAACTAATTTCACAACAAAAATTAACAAGGTTTTACTCTGTTGTCCATCTTCGTCAACTAATTATTTGTATCGTTTTTTACGTCCATAATATTGGACTCTCCAAAATCGAACGTACTAATGGAAGAAATTTAAAAAAAAACTGGAAATATTAAGATGTATTACTTCGATCTAAACTGTAGTAGGTACAATTTAAGTTGACAAATTATTTTTACACAAATAAAAATTAATATAGTCAAAGTTCTCTTAAAAACAGTATTTGAGAATCTCAAAATTAATAATATAGTTTGAATCTATCTCTGAAATATTAAGAAAATAATGCAGATCAAAGAAAAAAAAGATTTTTTAACCCTTCCCTTATGGCGCTCGATAATCTCTCGAGTTCCGGTGTTGTCCACTTAGTGTACAGAATACACATTTATTGAATTTTTTTACTTTTAAGTTGGATGAAAGCGAATAGTTTAAATTTTCTTCTTATGTAAAATTTTTATGCATAAGTGCTGAAAACGAGTAAAAAACATTTGCCACGCATAAAACGCAGCAGACTACTACTGACGGCCGCGCATCGTGGCACGGTGTGCGAAACCCCGTAACCCTCGCACCCATTACCGCACCACTCTTCAAAGTATCAACGCACGCATATATTAACATTTTTTTATTGTTTTTCAACAACCAAAAAATACTGTTGCGTTCGATAAATACTTGTACAGTTTAATTTTTTATCTTATACTAAGGAACACTTAAAATATGAACTTAGCGGTTTATTTAGAGAGAAACTGAAATAAATGGTGACATGTCAAATCAGTTGACAGCATAGGCGATGAAGGGATTAACTAAGATTTTTTTACACTCTAGCAGATAAAATAGTTAAAATAAAATAATAAAAAAATATTGTACAAATAAAAGATTAAAACGTACAAAGAGTATATATAGCTTATAGGTAAATCCTAGTTCTTACTGTTAGCCCACAAAATACGTATTATTATATATTAATAAAATATTTTAAAAAAAAAATATATATATATATTTAAGTGTGTTAAAACTATGTGTTTGAACCTCAGATCATAGAAAATATTCCATGATCTGGGGTTCAAAGTATTCGCTTAAGATGTAGTGACATTTGTTCAGAAGAAATGTTTTTACTGATGATTTGTATAGGAGTAGATCGTGTGTTTGTTTGATGTTACGTGGAAGGTTGTTATATACGTTAATTGCCGTAGTAAGGTCCTTTCTGAAATATCGTTTTGTTTTTTTTTTATTTTTTTTTTATATATTTATTTCTTGCTAAAGCAATCCCGATGAGTTTCAAAACTCATTTTAGGACGGGAGGAATTTACAATACATAAGTAGGAGATAGTACATACAATTTTACATTGACAGCAAAATATCAAAAATAGAAGTTTCACATACAGACAGAAATATTTTTATAAGGCCAAGTTAAATAGAACAACACACAAGAGAAAACATATAAGGGAACAACAAAATATACAAATATGGATTTACTGATTTTCATTTTTAAAAATCCTTAAAAAGTATTCCTTTATACCATCATTTTGGGATTTTTTATTTTTCTGGATGGTTTTGTACATATCTGGAAGCGAATTATAAAGTGTGTAGGCAATGTAGTTTAAAGATTTTATTCCATATTTTGTAGTGTGTGTTTGAGGAATGCGGATTTTATTGTTATTTCGAGTATTGTGGTTGTGGATGTCTTGATTGTACTTTGTTTACTTGTGGAATCAGTAGGTTTTCTGTAAAACATGTCGCGTGATTATGTGTTGAGTGTTTTAGTGGAGTTTAGATTTAATAACTCACACAAATAGCTCAAATAAGACATATATCTAGTTACTTATACTGAAGAGATAATTTACATACGTACAAAGATCATTATGTATTATACGTATTATTGTAATTTTGAATAGTGCTCATGACGCATTTACGTTACCGAATATATATATTTAATCGTACGGTAATTAAGTAAAGTCATGAGAAAAACTATTTATTATATCTGAACTAGTTATTATTATAAAATTTGGTAACTTTTGCACAAATCCTAAATTATTAGATATTTCTTCACAGGCCTCAATAAGCGGATGCTATAAAATATTATTAACCCACTTCTCCCACTGTACGACAAAAAATAAATGGAGAAAGGATGAAGAGGAGAGAGAGCGGGTGGTCAAAGGGGAGGAAGACGGCAAGAAACGAGGGTAGAACCAACCTTCCCCACCCCTCTCCGATCCTCCCCTACAAGAACGATTCTCTGCCTGCTAAAAATTAAAATTCAAATTGCAAGAAAATTAAAATCCGCAGAGTCGGGAATTATTCCGGCCAAGGAAGAGAGGGTTTTTTCATTTAACTTTATTGCGCGACCCTCGCAGAAGAAGGGGTGCTGGGGGCGGGGCGGGGGCGGGGAGGCTTGGAATTATTTTCTGATTGAAGGAACGACGGTGATGGCTCGTTATGATGGATATTTCAATTCAATTTCGTTTATTTTTATGTCTTTGAACGTAAAATACTACAAAATAAATCACATACAATTTTGATAGACTATAAACTTCTGATAATAACTGACCGTGAAACAAAGTTATAATAATAATTCTATTCTGTCATTTAGTAACTAAAATCACCGCAAAGGCGCTTTACATCTTGTTAAAGTTTAGTAGTTTTATCTTAAAAGTTTCGAATTTGCTTTCTGACCTCAAATCAAATGGCAGATCATTCCAAGAATGTGGAGCCAGTATATTAAAACCTCTCTTCAAAATTTTTCCAGCATTCGTACGAGAGAGTTCAACCAGTCTGGTCGACGCATCAGACTTGGCGTGAGTTACATCTGAGTAAGATTGTCCCTCACGCAGATATCAAAATATGATTGTGCCAGCCTGTTCAATGCCTTATATACCATAAGACAAATTTTAAACTGAACTCTTCTGCGACTCAAAGCCAGTGTAGGCAATGACGTAGACGAGGAGTGATGGCATCGCATACTAGACGAGCTGCTGTGTTAAACACTCTTTGCAGTCTGTTCAAATGTACATTATGCAGACCGGCATACAAACTATTGCAGTAGTCCAATCTGGAGACTACTAGAGCACTTACCAGAATATTAACATAATCTGTTGGAAGACATCTTATTATAAATACTAATTGTTATAAAAATAATAGACTTTGAAGTTTTGCTAAGTTGAGTATTTATTGATACAATATTTTGGTCAAAGTAGACGTCAAGAAATCTGATTTTAAGAGAATAATATCCACTCCGGTGGCTGTTATTGGACTATTGTTAATTAAGTGCTGTCTTCTGAGTGATGCAAATCACATAAATTCCGTTTTGCTTTAATTCAGCTTAAGTCTGGTTTTATACAATTTTAATATATGATAAGATTATGAAGGACTGCCTAATGAAAAAATGGCCAGTGGAAAATGTAGGAAGAATATTAGATGACAGGATTCATGACATAAAAATCATCTCCAAGTAAGTGCCCCAGTGGAAGTAACCCAAAGACAGAACACAATTACGCTAAATGTAAATTGGACACCAAGATTCGAATCTCCAGCCAAGACAGATCAAACATCAAACATTTTTTCCTACCTCCTTATAAGTAGAATAGGTAAACAATAATACTAAGTATATATACTGTTTTATTAGCTCTGTTACCAATGGTACAATGGTAATGGTACAGTAGTCTGTTGTAATGGTACAGTAGTCTGTTGTAATGGTACAGTAGTCTGTTGTAATGGTACAATATTATGTTATAATAGTAAAATATCATATTGCTATGATAAAATGTTATGTTGTAATCGTACAATATTCTATTGTATGGTACAGCCACTTGAGGTGATTTTTCACAAAAACGGCGCGATACAAAACATCCTATTATTATTATTATTATTACAATATTCTGTTGTAATGGTACAATATTCTGTTGTAATGGTATAATATAATATTGTAATGGTAAAACATCATATTGTGATACAATATTATATTTTAATGATAAAATATTATATTATAATGGTACAATATTCTGTTGTAACGGTACAATATCATATTGTAATGGTAAAATATCACATTGTAACGATGAAATATTATACTGTAATGGTACAATGTAATGTTGCAATGGTACTATGTCAAATGTTTTTAATATAATATTACACAGAAGAAAAATTATAAATTGTTCCTGCTTTCAACGCAGGATTTCCTTGCTAGACAACAGTGGCCTGCAGTCCATAAAGGCTGAAACGCTATGCCTACTAAAAAAAACGTCCATTTAAAAAAAATTAAAAACACGAGGATTTACTGATCAAAACGTATTTTTTCAAATTGAATTAAAATTATTTGATTTTTAAAACTTGCAAGTTTGTCAATATCAAATATATCGACCAGCTCGCATTGCTCATTAGCAAGGTAATGGATTCTAGGAATTGGTTAATAAATACATAATAAAATATCTATGTTTAGTGACCAGATCTGAATAATCTGTTTCTTCCCAACCTTCCTCTTATTTTCCCTGACTTCACAATTATCCCCCAAAACGGACAATACTTATTTGCGCTGGCTCTGGCTAATGAAAAAAAGCCATCTTTATGTTTTTCCTTTCCGAAAATCGAGCAAGAACATAAATAATTATTAAAATAAATACCAAGAGGCCTATTCTGGTTCTTTTTAAGGAAAATTCCTTAACCCTACTCTTACGATTAAAGACTTCTTGCTTTACTGCGGAATTCCGGAGAGACATAGTAAAAAATCCTAAACACATTGTTAATGCATTATTTGAAAACACAAATTGCTGAAATATCTTCAAGTGACACAAGGTTTTAAGCCAAAACTTTTAAAAACAATTACAGTATACTATGATACATTTCAATAATTTTTTATATAATTTTTAAATAGCATTAATACGCCTTTTTACGAAGAATTACGTTTTGTAAAAAAAAACCTAACCTAACCTAACTAGATAGTAATGACCTTTTTATTCGGTCACTACTCCTAAAAGTGACATTTTCCTCGGTGGTATATCTATGCCGCCTCTTGCCGTTGTGCATTGTTTTGTAACAGCCCATACTTACGTATTTGGTAACTAACTTATTATTGAGTTTTTCTCTTGTTAAAACTAAGCAAATATTGATATTTTTAATGAATGTCATTTGCTTAATGACTTAATGACTGAATTTGCTGTCATTCGAGAACCAGCATTCTTTTAAGAAATAGACCAGGATTATATAGTATCTTCAATAACATGTGTTTACCAATATCGTATTCTCTGCGTGCAGAACCGTATATAAATTTCGCTAAACAGTGTTTATCTTAAGTGACCTGCCAGGTAAGTATGGTCCTGTATAATATTTTCTGCCTGTATATAAAATTAATAACATGTATATTTTAACGCGGCATCACGGCAGAAGTTAAATGTATTTTATATATAGTTTGGCATTACAGGTCGATGAACCGGTGAATGCGATGTAGTAATAATATATTGTCTATTGTTAGCGATAAGATGGAACATTGGAAAAAAAAAACATTTGAACATCACCCACGAGGTCATTTTTCACAAAAATGGCGCAATAGAAATCTTCCGAGTATTATTATAATTATCAATACTTCACCCTTAAATTAGTTTGAGGTAATCATAAAAACACCGCTGGTAATAATTATAATTAACAAAGTGGTAATAACTGGGTAATTAATATAATTGGTAATTAGTAGTAGCAGGTTTCCTAGATGGACGCCCGTTGCATCTTGAAAAATTAATGCCTCTAATTAAATTTTTCCCCGACGCTCTAATTAATCTCGGAAAATAATTTGCTGCTGTTTCGGAAATAGAGCCAAATGAAAGAAGGGCGAGAAAAACTCGCAATAGTTAGCTACTTTATAGGTTGATAAAAATTATGATGATTACAAAAGATTTATTTTTTTTCAAAGAAGGACAAATATTTTCGGGTTTTATTTATTTATTTAATAGAAAATACAGAATCAAAACAATATACAATATCTGGAGAACGCGCCTGCATCCTAGCTATTTCTCACTGATTAATATGATACAGATAAATAAACCTTTAAGATAATATTCAGACAAATTAAAGAATTTAAGATTGTGTTGTTCTGTGTAGAAAAAAATTAAAAAGGGCACAATATCTAAATTAAGTAACAAAAGGTAAATAAACTTTACAAATAATATTAACAAAAATGTAAAGGGAAAAAATAATGATTAAATTAAAAATATTGTTATACAAGGAAACAATAAAAAAGTACAAAATTTTCGTTGAAGTTTGTTTGTTTAATATTTTTATATGAGAACAGCTTTCAATTCTCTCTTAAAAGCACTGCAGGTATCAAGGAATATGTCGGAATCCATCAGAGTTTGATTTTACGAATAAATCGTCAATTTTTCAATTAACTACCACCACACTAAGTGGTAAATGTCGTTTGTGTCGTGATGGAAGACTTAGCCAGCCGAGGAATTGAACTTAAGACGTCTGGGTGGAAACTGAATGCGATGCCAACTCAGCCACGGACCAGCCAATAGGATTATGCTTTTAAATTTTTTAAATATTTTGGTAAATTCATAATCAAAATGCATTTAAACAGAGACTGCTTTAAGCACCGGGAGCGACACAGTGCTATTGATAATGTTTTTTTTTTTTTTTTTTATATGAATACCTTACAAGAGTCCCAACTGCTCCCAACCGTCTGGAGCCAGTGAGACTATGGCATTCCCAATTGGGGAATGTTGTGAGGCTGAAGGTATTGGGAGGGGAAGGAGAAGGGGAAGAGGAAGGTTGGGAATACCTGGCTATTCAGATCTGGTCACCAAACACAGCTAAAAGCCATTTCAAGCAACGTTTCAATTCTGAATGGTGGTCTTTCACCAGGGCGATACTGAGAGTATCTTCCACTCTGGAACGTGCGCAAATATATTCTATATTATTTTTAAATGAATTAATTGTGAAACAACACAAATTAATTAAATAAAAATTACTTGCGCACGCCGGGATTTGAACCCGCGACCTTCGGATTCGTAGTCGAGAGCCTTACCCCTCGACCATGGAGGCCGTCAAAATGTGGATCTAGACAGGTACTCCAAAAGACTTGAGGATTTCTTCTGTTGGCGTTCTTATGAGGGCTTAAAGATTTTTTTCATTTTTTATATATCTATATGATCATTTGTTATCTCTGACGTATTGCCCATCTCACTAGGTATGAAACGCCTGTGTTGAGATGGCAATTTACAAGAGTGGTTGTTCAGTTACGATATTTAGATGACAAATAGATTAATAGATTACAATTTAGTATTTTTTTTTAAAGGTAATCTAATTTAAAGGCATAAAAGAATTTAGAAGCTGAGGTTTATTTGATCATACTTTTATAGGAAATTTTATTTAGCGTATTTATCTTGTCACTCGGAAGGGAATTGAATAGCTTAATAGCATTGTATTCAAAACTTCTTTATCCATAAGACGTTTTACAAATTGGAATATTAAAAGATAATCCGCCCTTGAGGTGATTTTTCACAAAAACGGCGCTATACAAGTCATCCAACTGTTATTATTATTATTACGTGCGATTGTCTTAGGACTTAGTGCTTGTTCTTTCTTCAAACATATGGATATTTTTAAATTGATGCAGCAGGATGCTTTTTGCATATGTTTTTCTCAAGTTGGGAACATTTAGTTCCTTAAAAATAGAATCACTACACGTCCTTAATGGAACTTTAAGAGTAACCTTCACAATTATTTTATGGATCTGTACTAAAGGCTACAGGCAAGTATTTGTGGCACTACCTCAACTGATAATACCATATTCGAGAGATTAATGTACAAGAGCACAGTAAACTTGCCTCCACTGTTTTCTATTCAGTATATATCTAATATTTTTAAAGAAATAGACAAGTTTCCCTTTAGATAATACCCCTTTGGATTTTAGACAATTGTTTAATATGATTTGTGGTTGCCGATCCCCATCTTGATATATCATATTGTAGGCGGGTTAAAAAAACCCACGACAACCGATTTTTCTTTATCTCTACCAGAGAATTTTCCCGCAATCTCTGCGTCCAGATCCAATGAGATAAATACTCTATCGAGTTTCTTTCTCACCCTACTTAATTCCGCTTCGCAACATTTTCTAAATGGGAATGCTGAATTGTTCCACTTGAATCGGATAATTCGAACTCCTGTACAAAATATTTTAAAAAACGTTTTCACTTATACCGTTACGCCATGAGGGTTAGCAGGTCTTCAACTTAGGTACGCAGTACCCACCACCAAAAGCTGCGTGAAAAGGAAGGCACCTATATCTTTCCGACAGAGCGCCGTTGCTCCTTTTCTGCCCACGAGACATTTTCCCAAGACAAAAATGAAGCAATAAATAAAAAACTTAACGACCACAATAAAATTTCCTCCCCGAAATAATAAAATGTGTTTACTTTTACTGTCGCGTGTTATTTTTCGTCGTCTGCTCCCTGCGAAGTGGCGCGGCAGAACTACGCTGTACACTTTTTACATTTAAGGGAAAAGGGTAGAAAACTAAACTACGGTAAGGAATAAGATATTAGAATCTTCAATATTTATTTTTGTCATATGGCCACAGTCCAACATTTTATTCAAATATTGTAATATTAGATAAATATCGTAATATTAGATAGATATCGTAATATTAGATAAATATTGTAATATTAGATAAATATTGTAATATTGGATAAATATTGTAATGTTAGATAAATATTGTAATATTAGGTAAATATTGTAATATTAGATAAATATTGTAATATTAGATAAATATTGTAATATTCGAAAAATATTGTAATATTGGATAAATATTGTAATGTTAGATAAATATTGTAATATTAGGTAAATATTGTAATATTAGATAAATATTATAATATTAGATAAATGTTGTAATATTAGATAAATATTGTAATATTAGATAAATATTGTAATAAAATCATGTTAAACTGATTGATGTTAGTTTTTAAAAGGGTTTTTAGTAACGGTCTATATTTAAATTTAAGAAAGGTTATTCTGTCATTATTATTTCTTTTTTTAATGAAAAAAATAATTTTATATGCCATATCTTTATTTATCTCGATAAAAGATTGGTTAAAAATTGCATTGGTCCAAAAAAAAAAGTACTTGTGCAAATAATGTCGGCCCAATCGTAGTGCAACCCCCCTTTCGACCTAAGACATGCACCCCCCTTACCCGCTAATGTATCTGTAAATATCAAAGCCTTAAGAAAGGGGTTACTTTGGTGTGTCCTCTAATGACTTGCATTTCATAGAAACAACCCGTCCCACCTCCCACCCCCCCCTCTCAACTTCTGCATCAATTGATTTACATTTTATATAAGAACCTTAAAACAACCCCCACCTTTCTTTGCTCAATGAAAAAAAAAGAACTGTTTAACGTTTTGAAATTTAACGTTTGAGTTTGGAGTGACCTACCAGGTAAGCATGTTTCTGTTTCTGTCTGTACATAATAAGATAAACCCTAGCAAGTATTATTTGTACAGCGCCCTTGAGGTGATTTTTCACAAAAACGGTGCTATACAAATCATTCAAGTATTATTATTATTATTTACTTCAATATCATCAATATTTTCATTTACATCAAAACGGGGAGGGTCCAACTTTTTGTGAGATAAATCATTTAACAATATCGGAAGTATCCGTTAAAAATTCATCTATTAAAGAAACTGATTGAATTATTTATTAATTGGGAATAATGATATCATTATTTCGATACGATAAACATAATATTTTTAAAGAGAAAAATATTTATTACGTATTTTAAAAATTTACATGACCTAATTTTTTCGATAATTAAATAAATAACCACTGAAGATATAAATCGTGAGATGAGTATTATTGGCGTGTCCGTGTGCCTTAAGTAAGCTAAATTTTTCCTTACTTCCGTTGAAATCGATCAAACATTCTCAAATATCGAAAATCATTTTTGAATAATTTTATTATATTTTTATTACAATAATTCTATACCTCAAATACGTGAACACCTCAGTACAGGTTCTCCTAGTGAGGCGTTCATTATGTATTAATAATTTACAGTACATAAACATCATTCTATATAATAATAGCTGATATTATAAAAATTACTGTAAATAAATAGAAATGAATAAATAAGTGGAATGCACTTTCAGTATCGCCCCGGTGAAAGACCGCCATTCAGAATTGAAAAGTTGCTTGAAATGGTTTTTAGCCGTGTTTGGTGACCAGATCTGAATTGCCAGGTATTGACCCACCTTATTATTCCCCTTCTCCTTCCCCTCCCACTACCATCAGACTTACAACATTTCCCAATGGGGGATGCAGTAGTCTCACTGTCTCCAGACGGTTGGGAGCAGTTTAGAAAAAATCTTTGTCCAAATGGAGGACGTGGATTGGTTAATAATTTCAATGTTTTGTTTTGGTGAAAGTTCCCCAATAAGTCAAACAAGTATGCTTTTATAAACTTGTATTCAAATTAGATAATTTAAACAATATGAATAATACTATTTGGAATGGATGTTAACATATATTGATGCGTGAAACTAGTGTTATTTTTCTGTTTCACCAGCAATAATGTCTTAACAATGACATAGGACAGCCTTCAATACAGAGATGTTGCTAACTGCCACTTCACTAATCGCTGCGACAGTGTATGTCGGGAGCCTTTTTGAGGATATATGTTTTTTTAATATGTCTATTCTAAAGGTGAATTTGTTTCTGTGTGTAT
The DNA here is from genome assembly GCA_022606495.2 of Halesus radiatus. Classification (NCBI taxonomy): domain Eukaryota; kingdom Metazoa; phylum Arthropoda; class Insecta; order Trichoptera; family Limnephilidae; genus Halesus; species Halesus radiatus. The sequence continues at coordinate 21,560 of JAHDVE020012335.1, read as the reverse complement.
GTAGGCGAGAAATGGGTGCATGTATTTGGTAGTTAGTCCCGGAATTATTGTGGCAGAATAAGTGTAGATATGGATAACACTTCTATGACTTATCTGTTCAGTGAAAGTAACCCCTTTCCCCTAAATCTTTTCGTCAAACTCAACTTTTTCGTTAATTCTGTAATAATTATTTACCGTTTTTCTCTGGTGCCGTCAACTGAGTTGACATTGTCTCTAATTATTAAAATATCTCTGTTAATATACTAAACGTAGAGATCATATTTTAGCAATGCATTTATGTATTAAATAAAATAATTACAATGAATAAATACGTATCGAACGCAATAACGGCATCAAATAATTTGCAAATTTGTGCGTGAGTTTCTAACTTGTGGAGTGATGCGATAGTGAGTGAGATAGATGCGAGGTTTTGGAGTTGAGTCAGTAGCTGGCGGTCGGCCGACACTGATGGACGTATCACGCGGGACCGATGTTATTTTCAGCACTTATACATAAGAGACGTGTTAAGAGACGTATCTGACTTACTGTAACCAGTGATTCTTGTCCTTATTGATTGTAGTTATTTTTTTTTCAAATGTCGTCATAATCAGTCATACGAATAACCTCCCAACCCTCCATCTCGATCCTACCTGTCAAATAAAGAAGTTTTATATTTTTAAGACAGGTAAGTCAATTAACATCCTTTATATAGGCATATACAGGATGTAACAGCACTTACATGAAAAACTTTAACCAGTAATTCCAGATCGTATTTGCCACCTAAAAAACATTAAAAAGCAGTAGGTATTGGAGAGTTGTAACCAGTGATGACACGTAAAAGAATAAATAAAAAAAACTGCATTTGAAAAAAAAGAGCAAAATTTTTACCCTAGTCCAAAATTTTATTAACCTTTTTTTTCTATTACACCCTGTATATATCATATTTTAAAAATGACTACTACAAATGATAAATGTACACTATTCATGTTTGTGCGACTTAAAATCATAAAATTCGTAATGTAAACTGAGTGTACAGCACTGGAGCGCGCGAAAGGGGTTGAGTAGGTACCTCCTATACATTATTTTTGTTACTAAGTTGTACTCAAGTGATATGCTCACAAGGTTACCTATGTTAAATTTATTCGATAGTTAGGTACCTACTTATTATTAAAGGGTAATAAAATAATAATAAATTAAATGTATAATTACCTACTCTCAAGAGCGTTTTCTAGAATGGTAAATCAATCAATCTATCTCTATATATAAACAAAAATATTGATTGTCTGTCTGTCCTCAATTTTCTCGAAAATTACTTCACCGGTATCGCTGAAAATAGCACAGTTTATTCTTATTAGTGCCGGGAAGGTTTAGAGAGTAGTTTGAATGAAATCCAATATGTAAAACTGTTGGATAACGTTTTAAAATTCGTATAAAAAACATTGAACCCCTATTTTGTATTGAGGTTTGCCCATAGATATACCACTCTGGTTATCCATAGATTTCAGATTCAAAAGAAGGTTTGTTTGGGTAGAATATTTTGAAAATGGAAAACACAAGTAGGTACCTATTTAAGAACTTTATTATTTAGATATATTTTGGAAAAAAATAAATGTTCAGGATGAAATGATTGTTTGTTTGTTTGTTTGTTTGTTTGTTAAATTGTTTAGATATATTAATTGTGGTTAAAAGCATTACTTTCGCTATCAAATTAATTGTGGTACCCAAATGACAAGCAATAATTCACAACTTTAAAACTTTACTAAAAAAAATATAAAAAATCTGAGCAAGGCCGGGTAAACATCAGCTAGCTTCTGTAAAAAAACATAAATGCGTGGTCGGTTGCTAGGTTCTGTAAAAAAAATAATTCTCGTACAAATTCACAAAAACCAGTCAAAAACACTTCATACCCCGAATAATTCTTTGCAGGCGATTTGTAGGGAGGTTACGATTGCCCCCCCCTTCCCCCACCCCATTTCTCTTTCTTCTTTTCGACCCCCCACCTTCCCCATCTTCCCCCATCACCCCCCATCTCGGACCGGGGGGCCAATTAAAAATGGCGGCGCGGACAGCGATGGGCGTCAAGAAGAAGAAAAAAGAGGGGGAGAGAGGGGTTAGGGGGCGATTCGAGGGTTGGAGGTTCTCCAGAAAGGGGGGAATACGAAAGGGGGGTATTTTCGAGGGGGGAATTACTTTGCGAGCTTTTTCTGACGTTGATAAAAGTGCTTCGGGTGGCAGAGAGCTTCCGTTGTCTGCCTCGGAGTATTTTTAAATTCGGAACGCGCTGGAATATTGTTTGAAAATGGAACGAATAATTTGATGATGAAATTGAAGGAGCGTGTTTTTTGAATATTCAAATGATTTTAATTAATGGAAATGGATGGGGCAAAGCGATAATGTACTATTTTTTATGAAATTATTTGTTTATTGTCGCGGGGGAGTTTTTAGTTGAAGTATAATATTATTTTAAGAGTTTTGTTTTGAAAAACATTTTGACAAATTGTTAAATTGCTAATTGTATCGCAGAAATATTCATTTTCTAAGAGAAAATAATAAATATGAATGAAACCGTACAGAACACAGCACTCGGCGGTATTTGTCACTAGTTATAATTACGTAAGATAAATATAGCGAATAAGTGTATGATTATAAAACAGTATCAGTTTCAAAACCAATTACAATTTATGGGTTTGAGTATCATTAATAATAGTAAATTTCTATAGCGCAGTTTTGTGAAGGTTCACCTCAAGTGCGCTTTAAACCAACTAACCTAACCTAATATAATTGTAAAATAACGGATATACTACATAGTATATCTGTTATTATAGTATATACATGTAAATTAAAACTATGACGTAAAATACTCACTAGCAGCAAACTCACTTACAAGCACAATTTAGAATAAACTAGGGGTATAAATAATCAAATGTAAAGTACAAATATTAAAAGAGCAAGAAAATCTATAAAAATAACCTAACTTAATTAGAAAATATCATATACATTACATGCATGGAAATTAAAACCACAGTTTAAAATATTCATGAGTAGCAGACACACTTAGATGAACATTTTAGATTTTATACTATAACAATTTAGAAACTAGGTGTGTAAATAATCATATATAAAGTAGGTACAAATAACAACAGAGCAAGAGAATATTATATGACATTATATATATGGTTTTTCACTGGATACTGAGGGCATTGAATAACAAGGAGGAGAAAACCGCAACTAAATAAGCTATGGAGGATCAAAAGAAAAAAATATGGCCTGAAATTCTATTTCTACGTACATGAAGTTATGTTTTGTAATGGGTACGATTTTTTTTAACAATTTGGTTTTTAAGACTCGTTTGAAGTTGTAAATCATTACAAGTAATAAAATAACCACTACTTATAGGCGGTAGGTTATGCTTAAAGAGTTAATAACGACAGAAAAATTAGTTTTTCGATATCTCTAGAAATGACGAAGTTATGAGCTTTCAAAGTTTACTTGGGTAAGAAACGTTTACCTGTGACGTCACGAATTCAGTATAATTTTCAATTCGAATGGCAGTAACGGATACTGCCGCGCATATGATATTTATGGCCGCGCCAGTCATTTTATAAACTGTGACGGCACACGCTAATCGGCCGGACGGTGAGATAACCATATTTTTTTCTTCTTATATCTTCGAAAATATTTGGTAGAAAAAAAAACAATACCGTTGTTTTTTTTAACAATTTTTTTTTAATATTTTAATAATTTTAAATTTTTTGAGGTTAAATAGAAATATTATGCATAGATATGTTTTTATTTTAGTTTAAGTTTTCAGTATACTTTTTTAGATGTGTTTTGATTTCTATAAATTTGTTATAAACGAATCTCATCAAGACCGGTAATGAATGAAAAAAAAAGTATATTCCCGGGTACTTATGGTAAGAAAAAATTACATGTTGCAATCGGTAAAATGTATTTTTGCCTGAGATTTCTCGTGTTTCTGAATAGTGCAGTTTTATTTTAAAATCTTACAAACGGAGTATTAAACATTCTTTCTTTAAATTCTTTATAATGAATATGACATTGTAAGGGTGTAAAAATAATAATATTATTAATAATATTTATTTATTTGAAACACAAATTAATTATCAAGAAATCCCTTTTTATGACAGTCATATTGTCAAGTTTACTTCATATTAAGCGCCATTGTACAAATATAGATGAAACCTAGACCTATTAGGGAAATAAAATAATTTAGTATAAAGAGATGTGAAGAAGAGTATAGATAAAACAATTATGTATATGAGATAATTTATATATGTATAGTATAATAACTAAAATATAATAATAGTTAAGTTTAAAAAGATGAGAAAAAAAAGTATAGAGTAATCATTTACAAATACCAGATAATTTACCTATAGTAGAATACTTAAGTACATGATTGTAAAGAGATTAGAAAAAAAACATATTTTATAGAGTAATCAATTATACATAACAATTATTGATCTTTGATAAGTATTGGTTAGCAGTGGCGTGCACTCCATAAATGCTGAAAAGCTGTGTCCACCTTGAACATGGCTCCGGACCGTTTAATAATGACGTATTACAGGAGATTTTTTAAAAATAAATGCGAAAAAAAGACTATTAAAAGGGAACCAACTATTACACTCATTTGTCAACATGGTCATAACTATCAACAGAAGATATTATTAAATATGATACTGTTCTAGGTCACCTAAATATATAATGTAATGTAATTACAAACGAAAAGGCTGCAGCCTACCATGGTCATTGAGCAATGCACGCCACTGCTGGTTAATGTTATGAAGAAATGACATGAATATGAAAAACTTTATGATTATTTTAAATTATATATAAATTACTACTTCAATAAATGTAAAATAATTTTGTGATTAATAAAAATAATTTTTAATAAAATTATTGTCATTATTTCTCAGTATACTGTGTATCCTGATGAGGGAAGCTGATGAATTCTGATATTTAAATATTAAATAGTGGTTTATACAAAACGTTTCTTTTTCAATTGATTTATTTCTTTATTCTTAAATTTAAAAAAAAAACTAAAAAAAATAGCAAGTCATCTCACTAGGTCAGTCCTGTGTTGAGATGAGAGGCTTTGCAATTTTAGTGAAACGATATATTCTGTATTTTTTTATTTTTTTAGATAACACCAAAGTTATTCAGACTATAAACAACTATTAAATATAGAGTAAATCCTTAAGTTGGGCCGTACGTTTATAGATTACAACAATGATAATTTAATTGTAACCCAAATAACTATCATAAAGTATCTGCTCTCCAATTAGCCACAATCATAGGGTGACCATATTTTTGTTAACAAGAAGTAGTGAGTAAATAATAATAGGTAAATAATAATATATTATAAATAAATAATATATAATTTTAAAATTAATGTTAAAATCTTAATTCATATCTGTTAAAGTCATTCATAATATCGAATCCGACGAACAAAACAAAATAAATAAAAACAGTAACAGATCATATCAATCTTCCAAAACTAGAACTTTATTAAAAGGAGAACACAAGTTTTCGCGCCAAATCGCGATGTTTTGGCGCCAAAGTAATGTGTGTCATGAAGGTGTTGCAGCGGTAAGGGAAAGTCTCGGTACTTGGGTAGTTCGGTACTTAGGTAGTCGTGTAGTCGAGTAGGTGGCGGGATATCCACTCCTCTCCCGTGTTGTATGGCGGTAGAGGAATTTGTGGCTTGCTCTAAGTTTGCCTTCGTAGATTAAGGAGGAGCTTCTAACCTGTTGAGTGTGAATGGCCTTATTGATTATTAAATTTAAAAACCTTTATTTTGTGCAGGTAAAAGTCTTTGAATCTTCAATATAATATAAAGGTGATATCTACCCACGTAATATTAATTATAATGGCCTGTTATAATATTATACCGCACAAGTATCCCAACCGCTCCCAATTCTCTCAAGACAGTCTGTGAGACTAAAGAGAGTGGAGTATGGAAAAAGGTGGTGAAGAGAAAAGTAGAATAGTACCTGGCTGATCAGATCGGTCAAAACACGGTCAAAGCAAATTATATATATATAATTTAATTACAGGGTATTCTTGGTCGTGTATACCTTACCAGAAAAGATGAGTTCTTGTGACACTATTCTTAATTTGGTAGGTACATAATATTTAATTTGCTTCCAATTATAAAATGTTATGTATGAAATATTTACGTTTGTAAGTATTTTTTAAAGAAGAGATTAATTTTAATTCTTGGTTCTGATTGGTCATTAATACAGGGAATTTCAATGGGGATGTGTTTGTAATTTTGTATGGCTTGATAAATATAATGGTTTTGCATTCGCATTTTTTTAAAAATTAGGTGTTATAAATTGATTTACATTTCTGATAAGTTTATATATATTTATATCCATACATTATACAGTACAATTACAAAATATTTTTAAAGTATGAGTACGTTGTTTTTTTTTTAATAATGCGGATTGTGGGGTAGTTTTAAGATGGTGATACGTGCCGGATTCATAACGCACGTGTAGGATTCATTTTGTACTCGCTTTTGGGCTGTATTGTCGGACGGGCGGATTTTTACCATGGAATTTGAATGGCGTGCTGTTAAAAGTGTGGTAAATTTATAATACAAGTTTGATTTCTTTTCTTGTCTTTTTTATAGGAGTTTAATGCGCAAACGTCATTTTAAAGAAAACCGTCACTGACATTCATACATTGTCTCTTATTTATTATAAAGTCTATTATTCTATGTTATTCTGATTTATGATATGGCCTGCTTTAAGTATTTGAGTCACTTGATCGTTCCGTGTTTTCCACGGGCGTCCTCGATATCTTCTACCATTCACAAAATAATAATTATTATAGTACGTAGTTAATTAAAAACAAAGGAATACTTGCCACCCCCCTAAAGGTTAGCGTAGAAATTCTTTAGCGTTTTCCAAATCAGCGTTGGCAACTTTAAATTTGGCGCGATTTTTCACTGTCGAGCAATGGCGGCAGCGAAAGCGCGGGAAATGTGACGTCCCGCCAAAATTAATCGCTATCGGATTCTTCGATTAGTTTTAAACTGTTTCGTTCAGATGGCGCCTCGTGAACAATTCGGCTAACGGCTCCGCGGGAAATAAACTGGCTGTTTACTTCTAGTTTTACTTTCTGCTTTTAATGAATTTACATAAATAAATATTGTGCTACCATTATTATCTACATTTCCCTCTCTTTTGAGATAGTCAATCATTTAACGTAAGGTGGGAAACTCTAGCGGCCGTTATTCCCAACCCTACTGAACAACAATTGAGCCGAATTTTTTCCTCAACACTGTTCCAATGCACAAATATGCTCTTCCCAACGAAATTCTCGATCAAATTTACGATCAATTTAGGATATCGATTTTTGTGGATTAAGTTCCCCTCAACAGAAGACTAGTTATAAAAAGTATCAACAGGGTGAACAAACGTCACTGAAATGTTAAATGTCATTATTAGTTTACGACCTTTTTTACGCGATTGAAATATTGAATGATAAAGATTTATTTCCCTTTTCGGATGTCAAAATATGTTTTTTTGTATATTTTAAATAAAATTGAAGATAACTTAATTTATTTTATTAATTATATGCTACGTTTTGTCTTGTTTTTTCACTCATAGAGAAACGTCAAATGCCAAATGTACGAAACGAACAATGTGCTTTGCGGCATTATTAAAACTCAAACTAATTGCTTATTTTCAAGATATTTTAAACACACACATTTGTGAAGTATAAAATGTCAGTGTATGTATTAGTTATTGAAGAAAATGATACGTATTCATAATAAATACAATATTAACTCATCTATGTTAATTTTGCATTGAATAATTTTATTTTGATATCACTTTATTTTCTTAAAAGTGGGAGGCTACTATTTTATCGTGTATGAAAGTGGGCGGATACTATTTTATAGTGGGCGGACACCTCCATAGATACTCTTCTGTTATTCCGACTTTTGACATGGTCCGGTTCGAGTATTTGATTCACTCGATCGTGCCATGTCTTTCTCGGGCGTACTCAGCTTCTTCTTCCATTCACATTCGCGTGTATAAATTCTCCTTACACTCCTCTCTCCGTTCAATCACGCTACATGTCCAAACCATCTAAGCGTTCCTTTCTTAATCTTAATCATTACACTCACATCAGCCTTGCATTCCTTGCGAATCTCAACATTTTTCACCCGATTAAACATGGTTATAAAACACATTCGTCTCAGAGTTCCCATTTCTACAAAATTAAGTCTACTTTCATTCTTCCTCTGCTAGTTCCATGCTTCGCTGCCATACATCAGGGTTGGTATCAGCACTCCGTTGCGAACTGGCTTCGCTTCTTTGGACAAATATTTGTTAGCGCCAAGCGCGTTTAGTCCTCATTTAATGGAGTTTCTTGCATTCACACTTATTTCAATATCCCTATTAGTTTTCTCAGTCATTTTCTTAAAAAATACACTCCACACAGAATCCTTAAAGATTACATATACCCTGTGTGGAGTTAATTTAAAAAAAAAATACAATTCACTTAAAAAATGTAAGATGGAGCAAATCTTTCGATAAATTAAAAACAATAAACTACGTTTTCGAAATAATTTAAAATTGTTATAGAATTTCGTTCAGTATACTGCTAATATAAAGTGTTTTAAAAATGTATCCTTTGATATTGTTGTAATTTATTTTAATTGGCTCGATACGAAATTTCTCCACCGGATCTAAAAGAGACAGGCGAAGGGTTAAAATATTTATTTTGTAGCCAATCTAAATTTTATTTTCCAACCCTATCTTTCCTCCCTGTCTGATGTCAAAAGATTTTTATACACCCCCTCCCTTAATCAGCAAAAATAAATAAGAGGGAGAACATTTTGAATTAAGAAATTTGCAGTAGGGGAAGTTTTTGAAAAAAAAAAAAGAATTGTAAAAATTAAAAAACACGCAGTGAGTAGTCTTCTTTTTAAGCGTTTTTTTTTTTAAATTAGGGGATGATTATGTAAGATTGTTTTTACAGTAAAAAGAAGGGGAGTATTTTAAAACATTATTCAAATGTGTCAGTTGCATCTTATAACAATATCTGATTACGACAGGACATAAAATATGACAGTTTGGGGGTTTAAGTAAATATACGTACCTATGAATATTTGAACTTGCGCTCAAAATGACCTTCAATGCATACTTGAGTACTTTATGCAATATTTTTAGATTTTTAGAATACGGTATAGGTAAGAGTACGAGCAGGCACCTATCGCCAATAGCCTGTTTAATATAGTACCTATATAAGGAAAGCTTTCAAATTTTGACGGTTTTGACAGATGCCTATGGCGAACGGATTTTTTTTTGCTGTAAGTTTCTTGAAATAAGCTAAATTTGTTATTGGTAGCAGTTGCGTGTGTTAATATTTATTTTACAGTAACTCCACACAGGAGGCCCTGAGGGAAATTATTTTCCTCAAAGCCTATATCATTTTTGGGGATGTTGTGAGAAGGGTCTTTTAGGGGATAGGAAGGAGTGAACTTGTGACTTGAAGAGACCCATGTTGTAGAATGGAGGACACACAGAGGCCGGCAGATCATTTTACAGCCGAGCTGTTGAACACAAGAACAAGTCATAGAAGAGACCCGTTCCCATGTGACAAATGTTAACCATGTGCAAATGTTGGACGCGCGTTTGGCGTGTTTCTCCACTATGCACCGGTACCGAAGGGATCAATGACGCTAGTTCATCAGAGCATCCTCCATTAAAATATCGGTAGAATAAGGACAGCATTCCAACCTGACGTCTGTGCTCCAAAGATTGCAGTCAGTGTGCAATCTATGACCAACGGTATTCTGTGAGCAGTTTTTCAAGCTTAGGTATTAGGTAAGAATTGTCCATGAAATATTTGGAAATAATCGTTTTATTATCATCTTTCATTGAATTAATATGGGTACAAGATTCTTACCAAATACATTAATAAAATCGTAGTTAAGTTTTACAATCGTACAGCATTATCAAAACGTATTTTATTTTTTAAAAAGCATTTATTGAACTTAATTACAATAAGAAACGAGGAATTCAGTTGGGGAGACACCAAAATATGCACTTAAATGAAAATTTCGCCAAAATTAATATACGCGTAAAAATCACAAGAACCACATGACGCCATGTTCAAAGTTATTTGATGTGACGTTTGCCGATAGGTACTGTCAATCCTATGACATCATTTAACAATTTTTTTCCATTTTTAAATAATCCAAAATAATACCCTTAGTTGAACCCATAAGTTATTTCATAGGCTCATGATATGTGTTTTTAAGAAAGAAAAAAAAAGTTTTGTGTCTCCCCCAATTGAAATAGTTTATTTTATTTTTTAGGTTGGCCAGTACTTATCGCCAAATGTGACATTAAATAACTTTTAACATGACGAATTGAGATTTTTTTGACTTTTACTCATATACATTTTTGATAAATAGTCATTTTAAATCTACTATTTGGTGTCTCCCCCAACTGAAATAACTGTTTCTTATTGTAATTAAATTCAATCAAAATGTTTTTTTTTCTCTAATTAAAATACGTTTTGAGGATGCTATATGATTGTAAAAGATTACAAAAATCGTTTTTCCGCATTTGAATTTTTTTTTGTATGGTTCATTTTTCTCAGGGAAAGCATAGCTTTTCAGCCTTTATGGACTGTGCGCGCCATACAGGTACTCTTTGTAAATTTTATTACGTACATATATGAACATTTGTTATCGACTGACGTGTTGCCCATCTCATTAGGTGTGAAACGCCTCTGTTGAGATGGCATTTTATAGAGATGCTTGTTCGGCTAGGATATTTAGATGACGAATAGATTAATAGATTCAAATAAAAAAATATTTTTCAAAAGTCTATAATGTAAAGGCATAAAATAATTTAGGTGACAGGTGATCGATGATCTTACTTTTAAATGAACTTTTGTTTTGCGTATTTCTGATGTCACTAGGTAGGGAATTGAATATTTTAATATCATTGTAATCATTGTAGAAAATAATATTAACATAACCTAAATGACATATAAAAACGGAAAAAAATTATAGAAAAAAAAAAATTTCAGTCGCATATGGAACTCGAACCCAGGTCCTCTGCCTATCCGGGGCAACCGCTTAACAAACTTATTTTTATATCTCATTTAGGTTATGTTAATATTATTTTCTACAATGATTAAATATCAAAATGAGTTTTTTTTAAATCAAAATCAAAATAATTAATAATTAAAATTTCTATATCATTGTATTTAAAACTTCTTTGTCCATAAGAGGTTTTACAAAGTGGAATATTAAAAGAATTTACATGTGATTGTCTTAGGGCTCTAGTGCTTGTTTTTTCTTCAAATATGTGGATATTTTTAAATTGATGCAACAGGATATTTTTTGAATATAGGTAGGTATAGATTTTAGTATTATATAAAGTAAGATGCAGTGGCGTGCATTGCTCTACGTCAGAAAGTAGGCTGCGTGTGTTGTATCTAATTTCAAAACGAATATTTCATTGCTCAAAAAATAGTAGCTATATCAGCAGCATGTTTTAAAGCTTCACTCGCATTTTTTCCAACTTGTTTACATTGATCACAACATGCGTTCACCTATATTGTCCGATTATTGCGCTACATTTGTATGGTGATTGTTATTTATTGTTGTATTATATAATATTGTTGAACTAAACTCCCGCTGACAAGCTACTTGCAGTGGCTTAGCGGGTACAAGTTCCCATTGAACGAGTATGTAATTAATATTATACGATTTACAAAAAATAAAAAATAAAAAATATCCGTAGATATTTGCTATAGCTGACGGCCTCTGTGATCGAGGGGTAAGGCTCTCGACTACGAATCCGAAAATGCGGGTTCAAATCCCGGAGTGCGCAAGTAAATCTTATTTAATTAATTTGTAGTGTTTCACAATTAATTAATTTTAAAATAATGTATAGTATATTTGCGCACGTTCCAGAGTGGAAGATAATCTCAGTATCGCCCTGGTGAAAGACCACCATTCAGAATTGAAAGGTTGCTTGAAATGGCTTTTAGCCGTGTTTGGTGACCAGATCTGAATAGCCAGGTATTTCCCCACCTTCCTCTTCCCATTCTCCTTCCCCTCCCCAATACCTTCAGCCTCACAACATTCGCTTATTTGGGATGGCATAGTCTCACTGGCTCCAGACAGTATTCATAAAAAAAATAAATAAAATAGCTATATATGAAAAAAAAAATCATTCGGTTTAGATCAATATTTTGGCCTCAAATCCAAAATTAAGTTTTATATGAAACAGGCCGCGCATTCTTTCGTCTTAATGTGTAACGGTTTAACTCAAAATAAGATTGAAGCCAGGAGATATTCGAGAAATGAAGAATTTCGTATCCTTTCTGATAGATAACATATTACAATAGAATCGTCATTATGAAATGTTAAACTTTTCGAATCCCCTAATTCCACCGGATTACGGAGTGCAATAAAAATAATGAAACCTGTCCAATATATTATCTGTGATCCTGACGTTTAAAATCCTGCAGTTAAGAGGGGTGTCCTTATTCTTCCTTTTCTTTCTCTGGCACAGATTTCCCGCTTTAAATCATTCTTCTCTTCTTCCACCCCAAACATAGACTGCTTCTCCTACCAGTAGTTATAATTTACGTTTATAGAACCGCGTAGGACGCAGCAAAGGGATGAAAGAATTTTGTAATAAAGAGTTTTATCCACTATGTACATTTGTTACTTAAGGCGATGAAATGGGAAGTAATGCAAAATCATGTGTTGTGAATTTTATGGCTTAGAAATATCATGGATGATTTAATTAAATACTGCAAGTAGAACACGCCTTTGCCTTTCGTTTAACTGGCCATTTTTTTGGTGTGTCTTTTTACAGGCCTGCAAAAAAATTAAGTATCAGACATTAAAAAAATGTTTAAAGCGCAAACTCTCTTACTTACAAACCCCTTTTCCGAATTTGTTGTATTGTACATTATGGTAAATTAAGATTTTTAGAATACGACAGTAAAACATTTTAATAATTACGTCTGAGCTTTACAGAATATAATAAAACACGCATTTTTGTGATGGTTTTTTTTTGCGTTAATCGAAAAATGCGGTCAATGTTAAGCGGGAATCTCAACCTTGTCGCCACCTGCATAGGGAGGGCGTGATTTTGTTGGAATTTAAACCGGTGGACCGCCTTAATTTTATTTCTGTGCTACCGGTTTCTACATATCTCTGTGTCATTCACTAGCGTTCTTAAAACTAACTTAAATTAAACCAGTACAGAAATAATTAGACTTTATTAGGTGAGAGTAGTGGTAGTGGGAGCGGTGATTTGGAAGGGAGGGGGGGACGGTAGGCGGAGTCAAAATAACAAGGAAACATGGTTAACAAAGGTAATTTACAGGGAGCTATTATTTTGTTTTTAAATAATTTACATAAAGGCACAGTTTTTTGACAAAACATACTCTATCCACTCATAAATTACAAATTAGCATTTTTTACATATTTAATTATTTTAACTTTACACTTCTACCAGACTTCATTTTTTACTTTTAAAATTTCTATCAATTATTCAGTACTTAAACTAACTAACTAACGTCATATCGTTCCCTCACACAGGTAGGTGGAGATGATGTACCGTCAGACAACTATGTCTTGGCACAACTCCATGCTTCATTCACATTCTTACAAATACAAAAACTGATGATATTTCAGATACCCACGCTCCTAATACGTATTGTACCAATGTTTGAGCATGATATATATACTCCTGTACATTTTAAGGGAGTTTTATTATTGTTTTTGTATTGCGCTATCCCAATAAGTATATTATAAAAACTGTATACGACGGTCTTCTTTCATACTAGTAACATTTCGACCTCCTTTCAATTATGGTAGAACTCGCTCAACAAATGTAGCACACCTCCACTCCGAAAACATATAATAGATTTAGCCAACACATTTTATTCCAAATTAGAATCGAACTCGAATCCCTCCATATCCAACCTCGGCCGCTGACCCCCTCCGTCTCCGCCCAAATTCCATATTACGCCCTCCATTACGTTAGTGAGCGGGCTAAAATATAAGATTGCCATCAGCAAGTGCCGCTAGCACATAAAACACTGTTTACAATTCTTTTAAATTTAAACAAATAAAAGCCCTACAGTAGCAGTAGGCAGCCCGCTCACTGGGTAGAGAAGATTATCTCCACCTTTATGCACCTCTAACCAAATTTGACACAGGAAGAGGGAGAAATGTTCCCTGGCACTGTACACAAACATTTTACAATACGATATGTATATAAATGTAACACACCCTTTTTAACTCTTCATCTTTGTATATACCAGCGTCTGGTGCGTTTATTTCAGAATTTATTCCGCAGCTAAATAAGAAAAATCCCCCCCTCCCTCCCTACCAGTTCCGTGTTACGCCCCTGGTTCTTAGTTCTTTTGAACCCCTCTGCGCAAGGGGTGGGGCGCCACCAGAGATTGGGGGTGGGAAGATGGAGGGGATGTCCACTGGCTCAAAAAAAGGATATTCATACCTAAATAATTGAAAAAACGAAGTAACAAAAATAAGGTATGTAAAATATTGTATTTTATTTATATTTTATTAAGGGAATTCAGCGTTAAATACCTACAATAACAATTTATTCCATTTCATATTCCGTATGTACACCGCCAATGAATAATTCATTTCAATATTTAAAAGCATTACGTGCTAAAAGTGTTTTTTTTTCCAAAATACTGAAATTATCTCCAACAGCTAAGACCTCCATCATTGCGCAAGCAACAAGAGAAGAAAAACAGGGAGATGGGTGTAATTTCTTTTTTCAACCACTGAGTGGCCCGTAGGTGACATAGATTAGATGTAGACCACTTACTAATGAAATCGCAATACGATGAACTTATGAAGCACTTGTTCGAAGCATCTTTGAATACAGTCCCATTATTTGGGCCCCCTCAGAAACAGATCCGTACTCTTGAAATAGAAAGAGTGCAAAAGAGGTATATGCGTTACCTTTACATAAAAGAATATATATACAAAAATTATCCATTCCCATATCCATCCGTGTTCTTTACATGAATGTTTGATTTTGACAACTTAGAAGCCTGCCGAAAAACATTTTTAGGTAAACATTTTTTTAAAAATAATATCTGGGCCCATATGTAATCCACCTATATTGGAAGTGGTAAGTTTATACGTTCCTAACAAGTATACTCGTAAGAGATCCAATGTACACTATTTTATGCTGCGAAAGCCAGAATTTAGGCTTGTCAGAATACTTTTTATTTTTTTCTGTAATTTCTTCAAAATATTGGTTTTCACTTTGTGGCGTCATTAGTAAAAAATTACTTCGTTACCACCACTTTATTAATATACACAGATATCTACATGTTTCGAAAGCGATGCTTTCTTCATCAGGAATATAAAGTATACTGAAAATAATAATGGCAAGTATAGACAGATGATATAAATTAGAACACAATAATGTAAACATCGACAAATTATAAACATGAACAAAAATTGATTTAAAATAAAGAAAATAGTTTAATAAATATTAATTGTTTTTGTGTTTAATTCGTGGAACTCCTTTTAATATTTTTTTTAATTTGTTAATGCCATTATTAAGTTCTACAAGTATTTTACTTTTTTTAATTGTGACAGTTGTTTCGGTCTTCAAATCGAATAAGCCAATCAGCAGAGCGATGCTAAATGATGGTGCATAGTCAACTCTTAGATCAGCGAAGTCATCGTCAATCGGAAGGCTGAGGAATCAAAGCGCACACCAGATACTAAGTTTGGTGAACGAGCTTTCAGCATGGCAGGCCCTAAAGCCTGGAATAAACTACCATACGATCTACGATTGATTAAAGACTCGACAGAATTCAGAGCAAAACTTAAAACTCATCTCTTTGGAAAGTCATATCCATGAATGGTTCAGTCGCATACCTAATTAACATAATGAAGCTAGTCGTTAGTACCTACCTAAAGTAATTAAGAGAAAAAAAAAAAAACTTTTCATAGTAAATAATTATAAATATTTGTAACTGTAAATAATTATTTTCGAAAATATAATAAATACCTACTCTTCTTTTGCCAATAATCTTCAAATAAATATAATATCAATGACAAATAGGATTTAAACGGTAACTGCAATATCATGCAATGTGCAGTGTTTTCTAATATGTGTCCTGTGCGTGAAAAATCATATCATCTCAAGCGAAAACTTTGAAATTTAACATTTTGATCTGGAGTAACCTACCAGGTAAGTACGTTTCTGTATCTGTTTGTACATAATAAGATTTAAAAAAACTAGCAGGTATTATTTCTACAGCGCACTTGAGGCGATTTTTCACAAAAACGGCGCTATACAAGTCATCCAAGTATTATTATTATTATTATATTGGTTTGCGTATAATATATTTTGATGTATAAAATACATAATTATTGTACTCATTGTTTTCTTTCGAGTATATAAGGTGGGGGGAGGAGGGGGTGGTAAAAAATAAATATCCTAAACAACAAAAGGAGGCAACAACTTCCGTAGAAAAACATAAAAGCCTTCCTCATTGGAGAAGTTCGCAAGTTAATCGGAGTTTCGCGGATATTAATTTTATAATGTTAATCGCTGATATTAAAATTTGATCATAGCGAAATGATTTTTGTAGCAGGTTTCTTGGTAACGAGGCAGATTTCGTAAAATAAAGTCGATTTTTGTGAAACTGTCTTTTCAAACAGCTTAGGTTATCCCTTGAGGCTATCATGTATTAATTTCATAGTCAAAAATATTTATACCGACCTTCGTTTTAAATGGGTAGGTAGCTAATAAATAAAAAAAAATTTTACACGCGCCGTTTTTCGTGAAAAATCCCATTTGGTAAACTAAACAATGAAAATAATGCAAATCACATATACATTTCAAAGCATTTTTTTCACGCAAATTAGAGGTAGGTGTTTAAAAATAACTGTTAAAAAATAACGTAATAAATCAGAATAAAAAAAACGGTTGCGGCGAAAGCGTTCCGTAGTAATGGGCAGCAACGTAGTTTCGGGCGTTTAACGGTTTACGTCGAGTAATGGCATTTTAGTAAAGTGTTGCGGGGAGCTTTTTTCAAAGTTTCGCGCGAAATTCTCAAATGAATTGTGTTCTATTGGAATCGTTTTGCGCGGATTTGTCGCTCGCGAGTAACACGTTTTTTTTTTATCAGTTATCTCAAAATCCGCGACACAGTTACAGACGTTTGTGAATTTAAACGGTTTCACGTTACTCTACTCACCTCTATTTAAAATCTTTCACAAACATTATTATATGTAATTTAAGGAAACATAAGTAATTAGAAGTAAACTGGAATACGGAAGCGCTATTCGGAATCCATATTACTACAAATATGAAAACATTGTTGAATTTGTTAAAGATATATACAGATTGTTATCTTTCATATGTTGTATATTTCAATTAAACAACGTCCGTCTTGAATACTTCAACATCAATACATTTACGGCCG
Organism: Halesus radiatus; assembly: GCA_022606495.2. Taxonomy (NCBI): domain Eukaryota; kingdom Metazoa; phylum Arthropoda; class Insecta; order Trichoptera; family Limnephilidae; genus Halesus; species Halesus radiatus. The sequence goes on along the minus strand of JAHDVE020012335.1, from coordinate 4,076 downwards.
TCCTTCCTAACCCTACTGACCAACTGAGTCGAAATTTTGCCTCAATATTGTTCAAATGCACAAATATGCTCTTCTCAGCGAAATTCTCGATCAAATTTTCTATCAATTTAGGATATCGATTTTTGTGGATTAAGTTCCACTCAGCAGGGTGAAAAAATGTCACCGAAATGTCAAATGTGATAATTGCTTTGCGATCTGTTTTACGCGATACAAATATTGAATGAAAAATATTTATTTCCGTTTTAGATAAAAAAACAAGTTTTTTGTATGTTTTAAAAATGTTTTTATCTACGTTTTGCCTTGTTTTTCACGGAGGAGAAACGTTAAATATACGAAGCGAATAATGTTCTTATTATATCCCGTCATTGGTAAAAGTCAATATGACAATTTATTATCAACATATTTTTAACGTACACATTTGTGAAGCACCAAATATTGGTTTATGTATTAGTTTTTTTAATTTAAATTATGTGTATTAATAGTAAATACAATGTTAATTCATCTACGTTGATTTCACATTGTTTTTTTTTTTTTACTTTGATATCATTTTATTGTCTATGAAAATAGGCGGGCAACTTTATAAACAATTTATGATGTTATCGGTGGATCAGATTGACCATTCGAAGATAATTTTTTTATTGCTTTTAAAACGAATTTTTGTATATAACTGTTTTTGCAAAAAAAAATTAATTAAATAGTATTATTGAGAAAGTTATCGTAATTTAAATTAATGTTTTATGTATACCGAGTTTTTGTAACATGGTTTTTTTTCACCCAGTATAATAAGTAACAAATAAAATAATTATTTTCATCAACAATATTTTCTTATAATTACATCTATGTATTTCAGAGTGGTAGATAATCTCAGTATCGCCCTGGTGAAAGACAACAATCCAGACTTTTTTTATTTTATTTAATGCGTTCTTACATACGAGTATATCTTTATTCAATTACAAGCTTAGTAAGACAGAAGGTCCTGGGTTTGATTCTCAGATGTGAGTGATACGTTTTTATATTCGGCGTCTTTTTTGTTTCATATTTCATTTGAGATATGTTTATATTATCTTCAATGATTAAATATTACAAGGAGGTTTTCTTAGCTTTAATAAGTTATTCCGATAAATTGAATGAATATTTAATTTGTAAACACGAAAGCGTTATTTTTAGCAATGACTGTTTTGTTTTCAATTGTTGCTAGATGTTCAATAAACTCCTCGCAGATTGAAGTAATCAAATAATCAACAAGAATATAAAACATTTTCCTACGAAAATCAACCTCGTTCATTTTTAATGTTCCCTCATTGATCGGAAGGAGATAAAGTTTTGAAAAGTAATGAAGGGGAGGGAAGTTGAAACAGGGGAGAACGGGTAAGAGTAAGAAAGGGGAACACAATAAGACGCAAGTGTGAATGGCTTCACCAGTGATCTATCACGTATTTTTGATAACGAATTTTCTTTCCCTCCCTTTTAAAATTATAATCTCTGAAAAGATGGATGGAAATATAAAGAGATGGAGATTCCCGGTTATGGGAAATGTTATACTGGGGGTTGATTTGTACATTTAAAAAAAAGCTTCACGTATCTTTATATCCATTATGAACCATGCAGTTTTTAAATACCTAACCATTTAATCAATGTAAAAAATAATATTAACATAACCTAAATGAAACATGAAAACGGAAAAAAAACGATAGAAAATAAAAAGATTTCTGTCGCATCTGGGACTCGAACCCAGGACCTCTGCCTATCCGCGGAAACCGCTTAACCAACTTAGCTAATGAGACCAGTTCAATTTAATTCCATATTATTGGCAGCTATCTTTATAATGATTACAAAGTTCTTAACGAAAAGAATTGCAAACTAGACAGTATCTCGGATTAATATCCTATTTTTTTATTTTGACATGGCACGATCAAGTGAATCAAATACTCGAGTCGGGCCATGTCAGAAGTCGAAATAACAGAAGAGAATGTATGAGGCGTTGTATGTATGAGAATGAAGCGAGAAGTGTATGCCAAGATCGAGTTGTTTGGCGGTCCGTCCTCTCTGCCTATCCCTGCGGATAAACGGCGTGATGGTTAGTTAGTTAGTTAGAGACATCTATTGACTTTTTATAAAAGTCTATAGAATAAATTCAATTTTTAATTATCAATTATTTTTATTGAGATTTAAAAACCTCTTTTTGATATTTAAGCATTGTAGAAAATAATATTAATATAACCTAAATGAAACATGAAAACAGAAAAAAACATTTATTTTCTGTCGTTTTTTTTCCGTTTTCAACCCAGGACCTCTGCCTATCCGGAGCAACCGCATAACCAACTTAGCTAATGAGACCACTTAACTTTAAAACAATTAGATTAAACAGTATATGTAATAAATTCACAATTTTCAATGTTGGCGATGTTAGATAGTAACAAGTGTAATTTTTCAGTCTATATTGTGGTACAGTAGGTATGCAAAGATAAAAAAAAAAAATGAAACAAAAAACAAAAAAAACAAAAAACAAAAAAAAAAAAAAAACAAAAAAAACAAATCAACGCTTACGCCTAAATATGCTTAGTGTGTGGGAACGTTTAGTCTACAATACCCGACAATTTTTATATTTATAAATCAAAGAATAAAATGTAAACCGATTATATGTTAAAAGGTGTTTACGACAGTAGTGCTATTCATTGCCACCCTCCGAGAAGTTTCGACGATTTTAGGCTTCTGAAAACAAATTTATCGGGTAGTCAAAATAAAATTCATTTTAAAGGGTTTTAAATGATTTAATGAAATCCCTTTAAATGTAAGGAAGCTAAAATATTTGCAAGTTATAAATGACTTTCACCGGGTTTCAAATTGCACCTCTTTTCAGACACTTTGGTATATATTTCATCAATTAAATATGTTATATTAATTGATAAACTAAAGTTCTTAAAAACTTAAGACAAGATTTTTGTGCATAGCGCAAAGGGTAACAATTATTTTTATAAACAATAATTATTATTATATTTTCACCTGTAAACAACCAACTTTATTAGTATGAAAAAGGCTTGTAACGGGCTAAAACTTGGCTAAATCCCTCAAATAGATGGTGTCGAGACAAATTATGTCTACATTTTATTGGTGAAAATTGCTCTGACTTGTCAAATATTAAAATATAATAAAAACAGTAATTATTGAATGAAACACTAATATATATTGATTAACTTGGCGGGTTTGCGATAAGCCGACGTAGCTCAACGGTAGAGCATCTGACCGGACATCAGAAGGGTGCAGGTTCGAGTCCTGTCGGCGACATTTATCTTTGCTCGGAAAGGTTTTTTCAATTTGTATGAGTGTTTAGAATTTCATGATGTGTTTATAAAAATAAATATGTTATAGTTGAGCATTATGATAAATGACAAGTGACGTTTAAAGCCATTTTTGAGTGCTCGTCCTTTAACTAAAAAAAATTGTTTAGTTTTATAAAGAAGCATTTAAAATTGCTCTCATTCCAGCAATAGTTTGTGGTTGTGATTTTAATAAAAAAAAAATAACAAAAACCAGCTGTTATTAATGGTCCCAAAACCGGTGCACCCACCCAGAGCGTGCCTTATGCCTTAATTGTCCGTAAGAAGGTAACATTTTGTGACGCTCTGTTTTGTGATTTGTTTTATTTTGTTCTTAATGAATATTCTCCAACGACTGTCGTCACTAATGACTCTGACAATCAAATATGTACCTAACTTAATTTTGAGTAATTAATATTTCCACTTATAAAATACTGAGGCACACATTTATAACTCATTTCCTGAAGATGTTCAGTATTCGTGTATGAGAGCTGTATTAAATTATCTGTATTTGAAACTTCTACTTTACCATCAATAAGCTTCTATATTCTCCTGAGAAAAATACCTACACATCTAGTGTACCTATTTTATCGCCGTGGAGTGAAAAATCGCTAACTAACAAATTGACAGTTTTGAGATACTGGGTAATCATAAGATTGCAATTTTAAATGTCTATTTATGGGTGCTAATAATAATGTATTGTCTAGGAAAAGAACTACTGGATTGATCTAGAAATTAGGGATGGCAAAAACTAGCATG